>JAHRHZ010000110.1:2487869-2560209 GCA_024137785.1 Ginglymostoma cirratum | reverse complement strand
ACCATGAGCAAATGATGGGGAGGGAGGGAGGAAGCGAGGTACAGAGATGGAGGGAGCGAGGGATGGAGAGCGGAAGCAAAGGATGGAGCAAAGGACGGAGCGAAGGAGCAAGGGACTGGGAGGGACCGATGGAGCGAGGGATGGTGAGGATGCGAGGTTTGGAGAGGGAGCGAGGGATGCGGAGGGATTGAGGGAGCGAGGAACAGGGAGGGAGCGAAGGAGTTAGGGACAGCAAAGGAGCGAGGTATGGAGAGGGGTGAGGGATCGTGAGGGAGCGAGGGATGGATAGTTAACAATGGGGAGGGAGCAAGAGAGCGAGGGAGGGCGAGGGTGCAAGGGACAGCGAGGGAACAAGGAATGGGGAGGGTCGGGGTGGGAGTGAGGGACAGGGAGGGAGCGATGGGGAGGGAGCGATGGAGTGAGTGACAGGGAGAGAGGGAGCTAGTGACAGTGAGGGAGGGAGCGACAGGCGCAGGGGCTGGGGTACAGGGGGATGGGGCTCAGGGAGCCAGATACAGGGCTGGGGGCCAGGGGAACGGGGGACAGGCAGCCAGGGTGTTACAGACATAAGTGAGGGACTTGAAGGAGAGAGGAGGACAAGGAAGAGGGGGTAGAGAGAGACAGAGAGAGAGAAAGTGGGTGAGAGAGAGGGAGGTAGATCCAAGGAAACAGAAGCAGAATGAGTGGTGAAAGCTAGTTGCGGGGGGGGAGAGAGACAAAGGGTCAGAGGGGGATGGGGAGAGAGATAGAAAGGTGGAGGGGGACGGAGAGAAGGAAAGAGTGTGATGGGGATCAGGGAGAAGTTTAATCAGAGGGAAAAATGCAGAGTGGGAGATGAGGTTCCCACATGCAGAGGGTGAGAGACGGGGGTGCGGACATTCGAGGAGGAGGGAGAGAGAGACAGGATGCAGGGAGAGAGGGAGGGAATGGTTTGGAGAGGGTGGGTGGAAAGACAGATGGAAGGGAATGTAGAGAAGTATGGGGAGCAGGGGTGTGCGGAGAAATGTGGGTCAGAGAGGAAGAGAGTGAGCGAGGAGGGACAGGAGAGAGAGAAAGAGACAGAGATATACCAGAGGTGAACGCAAGCACAGAGTGACTTAAACCCAACTCCTGAGCTCAGTCCCGAAACCCTCCCATTCCCTTGGGGCCAAGTCTGTCTTTCTCCAGCTCAGCTTCTCCAACACAAAGACAAACAACAATATAGTTTTCTGTGCTGCTTGGAACTTATTAATGAAGGTTAATTACATATTGAAGTAATGGATGCAGTCATTGAAATGGTGTCTTTTCTCTTTGGCCTGTGAGTTGAGAGAAACATTGACAACTTTCCCTGCAACCCCGTGTGGGGTAAGGTTTGACAAACCAGCACTACCCTCAGTCTGGTACCATAGCGACAGGCTGCTTCATTGCTGAAACATCGAACTGAAATGAGAAAATCCTGGATGGATTGATAAATGAGTGAATTTGATTGATTGATGAATTGGGTGAAGGGATATTTCAGCACATTCTTCAGCTGCTGCTTGAACTTAGTCTGGGTCCTGGCGTAAACCGTGGTGTTTGTGCAGCAACTGAGCAGCTGCAGCATGAAGTCCAATTCCAGCATAAAGCAGTGTAGATTCAAATAATGATACCCAAACCAATACATTCGGCCCCATATAGAATACAGCATTAAAGTTGACCATAACAGGATGAAATTGGCCGAGATCACAAACAGTAAAATAATGCTTTTTTTGTCTCGATTTCTCATTTCTGTGTCATACTGAACGTCCCCATTGGTGTGAGCCCGGAGTCTGGTGCGGGCTTTGCTGGTCACCAAAATGTGTCTGACGGTGAAAACATTGAACAGCAGAATCAGGAGAAATGGGAGAACCGGGGTTAGAATGTGATGGAGGAATTCGATTGTGATCCAGACACGAGAGTCACGATCATCGAATGTTACAGAACAAGACCAGGGGTTGTTCACCATCCAATAGCAAGTTGTGAGCATAAAATACCAGAAAATGTTCTTTAAACAGCTCAGCACAGTCATTGTTCCCAAAACCACAGCCGCCGTTTTCTCACTGCAATATTTACTTTTCAGCTTCTGGCAACAAATGGCCACAAATCGATCAAAGGTGAAAGTGACGTGAACCAGACAGAACAGTCAGTGGCTGCATAAAGCAGGACGGCGTGGATATTAAACACGAAGATGCACACCAGGAAGTAAAATTGTTCCCGATAAACAATGGGAATGTGTCTCAATATCAGGTCGAGGATAATGACCAGTAGATCCGCCATTGCTATGGCCCACAGGTAACGTCAGACACATGGAGACAATCCACAATCTTTATAAAGCAGAACGTAGATTGTCACTACGTTAACTGTGAGGAAGGAAAACAAATAAATTTCACATCAGCCTGGAGGCAAAGTTACTAGTTTGATTGAGCACCTCGTGACATTTTCAAATGTATCACTGATTTATTGAAAAAAATGAAGCTGAAATAACAAATAGTAAGTCTCAATTATTTTTCACAAAAAAGTAACGTAAAGCACAAGAAACTCTCCCTCCCTAAAGACACAAAAGCACATCATAAGAACAGTTGGTTTCTTGAACATTCCTACACACTTGAGAGCAGGCACAGGTCACTTCTTTACAGTTCCTAATATGGAGGGTGAAAGTGTTATCTCACATTCTCAACCACCTCACAGAACCAGCCCAGACACCTCAAACCCAAATGAAATATCTGTTCAGCATGGAGCACTGTGCAGACCAGGCTAGTGTACTGCTCAATACAACCCGGCAATCTGTCCAGAGTGGGACACTGTGCAGGCCTCACCAATCAAATAGATATCAGTCCAGCGCGGGGAGCTGTGCAGACCACACGAATGTCTTGATCCATAAACCCGGATCAGGTATCTCTTCAGCACGGGGGACTGTGAAGTGAACACCCCTGAACTGATCTGTAAACCCGAAGCTGTTACCCTCCCAGCGTGTAGATCTGTACAGACCACCCCAGTGCAGTGCCCGGTAACGCTGTGTTAAATCGCTGCCCAGCGTGGGGAAACTTGCAGCCCATGCTGGAAGTGACAGGATGTGGGGCTCCCATCCATTTACATGTCCATATCTCCAATGTGCCATGACAATGGGTGCCATGGGTGTGACAATCACTGCCAGAGAGATGGTGGGAAATCAGTTTAAATACGAACAAATGGGATGGGTTGGATATATAGACAGAGAGGGGGACGTTGAGAGACAGTGTCATGGAAGGATGTGTTCACATGTTTTAGAATGCTGACATGTAGACATTTTGACAACATCTTGCAACATGGGTCAGTTTTGCAGGAATGATGCGTGAGTTGAATATTGCTGTGAATTCAGATGATGGAGACTTTTGAATGAGCATTTGTTCTGCATTTGTGATTGAGAGGGTGGTGAGCACTCATTGGGCTGAATCTAACAATAATTTGCCTCAGTGTCATTTTAATTGAGTGAGACATAGGGATAGTCTGCAGGAGGCCGAGCTAGTTTTCTGATACTATCTTATCAAATTCCCCTCATTATCTACCTACCCCACCACATGCCATTCGTCTCATTCAATGCCAGCCTGATTCTCCCACCCATCATGGCTGGTAATAGTTCCCATCACTTGGATGGCCCGGGTATTTCATGATCCCTGGTGTAGGTGTCATCTCTAAAAGGCTACTGGGCACACAGTTGACCTTTCTCAGTCTGGAGCCGCCTTGCAGTGGTTTACCCCGAACCTAGCAGATATGGGGTAAATGCACCAATATTGTTAGTAGGGACACGGAGGTCCTAGTGGATGGACTAGTACAAAGTAGGGCCATTCTTTTAGCAGAGGAAACCACACCACCAGACCCACCAAGCACGGTCTGAGCTCGCCACCCAGCTCAATGCAGTATCTGCAGTCTGAAGAAATGTCCAGCAACACAGGCCAAGCAACAATACCCTTCCCCGCTCTGCCAGGGTAAGTATCCTTGCATTCTCTCTGCTCCATAACTCTCACTCTCTCTCTCACACACACACACACACACACACACCCACATACACACCCCTCCGCTACTCCCCTACACTGAAAACACTGCATGGATCCAACACTGCTCTCTGGCACCGTCCGGCACCTTACCATTTCTACCTCACCCACACCAGGACTAACAGTAGGATCAACCACTTTCACCCTCCCTCCCTCTGTCGCTCCCTCCCTCTCTCCCTTACTCTCATTCTGGGAGAAACAGCCTGGAATAGGACCGAAAGGGCGAAGCCAGGTGGTGGTGTGCCCAACGTCAGTTCCCTCATTCCCCCTCCCCCTGCCTCATGGAGCGAATCCTGGTTCGAGCCAGTGAGAATCGGGACGACCCGTGTGGAGATTCCAAAACATCCACTTGCCACAGACCGAGTAAGGATCCCTGTTCGGTGAAGGGTAATTCTCACATTAAAGCCGCTGTCAGTTCCACTTCCACCTGGCACAGCTTAGAAATCATGTCTCTGATGCCATCTCCCTTTTATATCGAGCTGATACAAATGGAATCCCCACGGTCTCGGTGGGCAGGAGGGTGGGCTCACAACACATCGTCTTCACCAGCTCCCAGGAAGGGAGCACGAAGTCTCCCTCCCAAGCCTGCTCCTTCAAACAGCTCACATACTGAAACTAACCTGTATTATTTACTAGTCTCCCAACTTGTCCTTACATCTTCAATTATCAAGCATTGAAAACCTCATAGAGTCACAGTCCTCAGTGAACAACTGAAATACGGTCACACTCACTGGAGTGAGCAAATACTGATGTCCTTGCATGGGGTGACTCAAATAATGAAACGCTGTCCACGGAAGAACAGAAATCCTGACGCACACCAGATGGAATGAATGAAATATTGACAAACCACAGAGCCAGAGAAATTCTGATAGAATCCCCTTATTTGTGTAAGTATCGGCGTATTTGTGTGTATATCTGTGTGTCTCTGTGTGAGATCGGTCTGACAGTCTCTGTGTTGTTTGATGTGATACAATGCCACCCTCTGCTGCTCTCCACACGCCACTGCACAGGCAGCAGCAGAGAAGGAGAACCATCAGGGATTTATTCAGAGAGGGCCTGGGAGGGCAGCAGCTCACAACAGCATCCAAACTGATTTCTTCTTCGTGTACTTTTCTAAATGTCTTTTAAACGTTGTAACTGTACCCACTTCCACCATTTTGTCTGGAGGTCTTTTCCATACACGAACACCTCGCTGTAAAATAATTGACCCTCATGTCTTTTAAAATGTTTGCTCTTCAAAACTTAAAATATCCCCATAGTTTTGAAATCCTCCACCTCCAAGAAAAGATAACTGACATTCAACTTGTTTGTACCCCTCGTGTTTTGTAAGCCTTAATCAGGTCACCCCTCAACTTCCGACGCACAAGTGAGAAAAGTGACAGCCTATCCAGCCTCTCCCTATATTTCAAACCATCCATTCCCAGCGACATCCTGGTAAATCTCTGCTGATCCCTCGTCAGATTAATATTATCCTTCCTGTAACAGTGCAATCAGAACTGGACACAATACTCCAGAAGATGCCTCACCAAAGTTCTGTACAATCTGAAAACGACATCCAAACTCCTAAACTCAAAGGTCTGAGCGATGAAGGCAGCGTACTAAATACCTTCTTAACCACCCTGTCCATGTGTGACACAGACTTCTCAGAACTGTACCTGACAATCTAGTCTCTGTTCTGCAACATTACCAAAGGTCCTAATTTAAATTGTATAAGTCCTGCCTTGTTTGCTTTTCCAAAAACAATGTCTCGCATTTATGCAAATTAAACACAATCTGCCGCACCACAGCCCAGTGAGTGATATTCCTACCCCCCACACAACCCTGACATGTTTTGAAAGATCCTCCCATCTCCAGAAGGCCTATAATACGTGGCCTTTATTTTCCCAAGATCCTGCGCTTGGTTTGCCTTGTGCGGGCAGGAGGAGGGGCTCGGGAGTCGGGGGTAGATTGCAGACTAGCCAGTGGTGAGGAGACGGTGAAATATAATTTGTTGCTTTGTAACATTTAATGGTTTTAGGAGGAGGGCAGTCACACATTCGAGGTGGGAAATAGTGATCTGCAATACGGTCTTTTGGGACCGGAACTTATGTTCTTTTGTCGTCTCTGGTGGTCAGTAATAATATCTATTCGAGAATCTTCATAGTTCAGAGTATGTCTGCAGGATTTCTCTCCTTAACTTTACAGTCGACAGATAATAGCTATTTAAGCTGGAAATCATGGCCAAGCAATTAAAGATGTTAATAGTTTATGTCAATGGCAGAGTACATGGACTCAACATCCTATAGTTGAGGCAAGTACCTTGCATTTGTTCAACGCTGAAAAATCTTCCCTGTGTAATTCAGTAAAGTTAGCCAGAATTTGATAAATCCAAACTCAGTTGATAGCTGGCGCGCAAAATGTGACTCAAAATCTGAGCATGACTTAGGTCTTGTGTAATGGGTAGTTCCAATACCTCTCTCTGTGTCAGAGCTGTGGATTCAATTCCCATTCCTGAACCTGTGGTAATGTCACTAGGTCTGAACCAGAAGTTCTGGATTCAAGTCCTGCCAGTCGCAGAGGTGTGTCACAGCATGTCAGAACAGTTGATGAGCAAATTTACAGAAGGATAATGTTGCAGAATCAGGGACTATTGCAGTGCAGTGGTAATATCCCTACCTCTGGGTGTAAAGGTCTAGATTCAAATCCCACAGAGCTGATTCATAATATGTTTGAACAAGTTGGTTGAATTTTTTCTACAATTGTGACTTGATCGAGAAGGAAGAAGTATCAGTGTTGAATTTCAGAATTTAGGCCCGGGATAACAAAAAGCACAGCAATTCGTGTTGATTGGAGTAAAATATGGACTTTGCATATGTTTGTAAAATCATGAAGGGCATGGATAGGGTGAATAGTCAAGGTCTTTGTCCTAGAGTATGGGGGAGTCAAAAGTTAGAAGGCACAGGTTTAAGGTGTGAGGGGAAAGATGAAAAAAAATGGAATGAACTGCCAGACGAAGTGCTGGAAGCTTGTGAAAACGACATTTTAAAGGTATCTGGATGGGTATATGAACTGGAAGGGTCCAGAGGAATGTAGGCCAAGTGCTGGCAAATGGGATGAGATTAATTTCGGACATCTGGTCAGCATGGACATGTTGGACCGAAGGATTTGTTCCCATACTGTACATCTTTATGATTCATTCATCCAATTGTTCAAGATCTCTTTGTAATCTAAGATACCCTTCCCTGTCTACGTTCAAACAATTTCAGTGTCTTCTGTCAACTAACTAATCATGCCTTCTATAATTTTCATGTAAATCATTTATTTCAATGAAAGACAAAAGTAAACCCAGCACGGACCCCTATGGATCACCGCTGGTCACAGACTTCCAGTCTGATAAACAATCCTCCGTGACCACCCTGTCTCCTGTGTCCTGAGTAGAAGTAAACAAACACACATGCACGCACACACACACACAAACACACATATCGAGACACAGACACATTCATATCTTTAAGACAGGGATTGATACGTTTTGATTAATAAGCAGATCAAGGGCTACGGTGACAAGACAAGAGAATTGTTTTGAGAAACATGTCAAGCATGATTGAACAGCAGAGCAGACTTGATGGGCCAAATGGCTAATTCTCCTCCAATTTCTTATGCTATCTGGTCTGAAGGTATCGGGAATATTTTCCCAAGAGAGCAGTGATGACTGAGATTGATCGATACTTCACTGAACAGAGTAAATTGGAATATGGAATAGGTTTGAGGGTATGAATGGTCTATATCTGTTCCTATTTGTTGTGCTCTTTAAATAGGATGTAACTTGCTGTGAGATTAACACACTTTAAGGAGTCTCCCTATTAAGGTTGAGATAAGAATATTTCTTTCTCTTTAATATTGTGCTGTCTGTAGTGTTCTCATCCTCAGGGAATAGTGAAGACTGGGTTAGTGAATATATTCAAGGCGGAGCTCACCTGACCTTTAATGGACAAGAGGGTCCATTATTGGGAATAAACAGGAAAGGTGTCTTCAGCCACAAACAGATCAGCTTTGATCTTTCTAAATTGAGCAGCAGGCTCAACGCTCCAATTGGCCAACTGCAGCTCCTGTCCTGTGAGTTGTTCTCTCACTCCACGCCTCGAAGCTGTTACAGAGGGAAAGGAAATCCCCATTCAAACAATCATGGTTGTTACAATGAGATAGGAGATCATTCTTCCTCTCTCAGGAGTTACGCAGGACTTAGAATAAAGTATTCAGACATAGAGTCGTAGAGACATAGATATATATAGTATGGAAACAGACCCTTCAGTCCAACTCGTCCACGCCGCCCAGATATCCAAAATAAATCAAGGCCTATTTGTCAGCATTTGGTCTGTACCTCTCTAAACCCTTCCCAAACATATACTCACCCTGATGCCATTTATGTTTTGTAATTGTACCAGTCTCCACCACTTCCTCTGGCAGCTCATTCCATAAACACACCACCCTCTGCATGAAAATGTTGCCCCTTAAGTCTCTTTTAAAACATTCCCCTCTCTCCTTAAATCTATGATCTCTAGTTTTGGACTCCCCCACCTCGGGTAAAAGACCTTGGTTGTTTACACATCTGCGTCCCTTATGACTTTGCAAAGGTCTGTAAGGTCACTTGTCAAAGACATTTTATTTTATTTTCTTGTGTACCAATTGTGGCAATTTTTCCACACAGCACTCACAGCCAAAAATGAAATTAAACATTAAGATTATCTGTATTAGTGGTATTGTTAAAGGGACAAATGTTAACCAGACTAATGGGAAATCTCCCCTCTTCCTCAATGCGTGTCCGTGGAAAATTGAGCACCTGATTGAGAGGGCAGACTAGATTTATTGCTGCGTCTGAAAGACAGCATTTTTGACAATGCAACATCCTACTCAAGTGTTAGTCTATATTCTGTGGTTGTTCTTTAACTGCTCAAAGATCAGAATCATTGACTGTACAACATCTACCTGATGGTCTGACAACAAATAGCCCTAATGGTGTATTGCTGAGCTCAGAAACACCTCGACAACCAGCTACACACCACAGGAGAGGTCCTGCAACCATTCTCGACTGCTACACAGCGAGCCCTGGTTAGCTAACAGAAAATGCAGAGTAGAGATAATTATTTATTTTCAGTTTGAAAAGTTGCAACTACTGGAATTCCTCAGGGATTAGTGTGAGTTCATCAACAGTTTACAAACTAGATTACCGGTTTGTATCAAGGGCTGATAGGATTAGAGCTCAATTTGCTAGTACACCAACATAGTCGTCCAATAAGATGTCAAGTGGAGGCAGGACATCTCCAAAGGGCTGCAGACAGGGGATGATAATGAGCAAGCTTTCGGCATTGCAAATAAAACAGTACAGTGTGGGTTATGGGAAATTTGTGTTTTGGGGAAAGGATAAAACAACAATAAATTATATGACTGGAGAAGAAACGCAGAGGTCGGTGTTACAGAGGGATTTGTGTGTCGTGGTACATAAATCATATAATATTATTCTGAAGATGTCGCAAGTGATTTGGAAAGAGAATTGAATGATGTTGTTTCTTGCAAAGGGTGCCGGGTATGATCTTAGGCATGTTTCCCTGCATCTGTACAGGGCATTGCTGAGACCACATTTGATGCTCTGTGTGTAGTTACGATGCACTAAACTGAAAAAAAAACTGTTTGAAAATTTTCAAAGATGGTTCTCTATACACTATCCTGGGATGAAGGCATTATGTTATGGAGGATTAACAGCTCAGACCTGAGAACTAGAAATGTTCTTCTTGACTATATAAGTTTTTGAAGACCCTGTTTGGATAATAAAAGTGAGGAAGTATTTTTAAAAATACAATCGGTTCTGAGGAAGGTTCACTGGGCCTAAAACGTTAACTCTGATTTCTCTTCATAGATGGTCCCAGCCTGCTGAGCTTTTCTAGTAACTTGTCGATTTATTTAGGAATAAAACCCGTTCATTTTAACACAGATATTGTGAAGACATTGAACATTTTATTTTTAAATTCCGCAGGCACATATAAACTTATCTTTAAATCAAGTGGGCACATTTGTTGCTAAAGAAATAGTTCTGCGTACGACAGCAGCAATGATGCACCGACATGGAGCAGGAAATGTGGCGAAAACATATATTTCGGACAAAGTTCAAGGAGACCTCACAAGTTCCAGTTTGGGGGTCGAATAACGTTATTGTGTAATTGAACTCAGAGAGGTAAAAATAATATAACCTCCCTGTTGAGCAACAGCCTATTGCTCCCTCTCTCTTTCCTTCTTCCTCATCACAGCAATGTATGAGAGCTAAACACCGGTCAGTCATCTTTAGCACTCGTGGAGGATTCATGACTAGGATTCACTGTAATCTCCCACCGCCTGAAGCAAAGGGAATTCAGCCAAATCTAACTGTTCCAGAAAGTAATTCCATTGCCAACAACTTGTGCGAAAAGAACACGTTTGGAAGCTGAATAACATTTGGGGCAATCTCACATTTTCCTTTTATCATGAGTTCAACTATGACGTGAGCAAAGTTCTTTCAAATTAACATTTAAGTTTGTCATCAAACGTACATACGTGTGTGTGTGTGTGTGTGTGTGTGTGTGTGTTTGTCATTATTTTTAGAAAGGGAAAATATCAATGTACATGTTTGTAGATCCAAACTGTTTTACACTCTTCTTTCCATCATAACTTGAGTAACTTTACTTTGGTCATAAACATGCTTTTTAGCAGATTAAAGAAAACTGCCTGACTTGTTCCTAACACCGACACTGACCCAGTCTGAGACCTATGACATCGGCCACATCACCAAAATTGTTACTTTTAAAATTTGTTGTGTCCAGTGGAGGAGTGGGACTGGAAAAGGAAACAGTGACTAGCCAAGGCAGGGAGCCATAGACCAGTGAGCCAGACATGAGTGCTGGGTAAGTTGTTGGAGGGGATTCTGAAGGATAGGATTTACATATAATTGGAAAGGCAAGCATTGATTAGAGATCGTCAACATGGTTTTGTTTGGTAGAAAACATGTCTCACTAACTTGATTATTTTGAAGAGATGATAAAGAATCAAGCAGTGTGGCAGACGTTTTCTATATGGGCTTCAGGAAGGTGTTCAATAACGTTCCGAATGATAGACAGATTAGTAATGGTAGTTCACATGGGATCCGGGGGAGCTAGCCAATTGAATTCAAAATTGGCTTGAAGGCAGAGGATTGTTTTCGAAATTGGAGGTCTGTGACCAGCTGTGTACCGCAAGTATCAGTGTTGAGTTCATTACTTTTCATCATTAATATAAAGGATTTTGGTGTGTATTTCAGAGGCATGGTTAGTAAATTTACAGACGACATTAAAAAGTAGTATAGTGGACAATGGTGAAGATTATCTCAGAGTTCAATGGGACATTGATGAGTTGGACCAATGGGCTAAGGAGTGGCTGTTGGAGTTTAATTTAGATAAATGAGAGGTTTTGCGTTTGGTAAGGTAAAGCAAGGCAGGACTAATACAATTAATGCTAGGGCCCTCGGGAGTGTTGCCGAATAAAGAGACCTTGGGCGCAGGCACTTAGTTCCTTGAAAGTGGAGTAGCAGGTAGACAAGATAGGGAAGGACACATTTGTCATGCATGCCTTAATCAGTCAGAGCATTGAATATAGGAGTTGGGATGGCATGTTGCTCCTTTACAGGACGTTGATGAGGCTACGTTAAGAATATTGCGCACATTTCAGTTGGCTCTGCTAAAGGAAGGGTGTTGTTAACCTTGAGAGGAGCAGAAAAGATTGACAAGCATGCTCCTGGATTGGAGGTTTTGAGCGAGAGGGAGACGCTGAATAGTTTGAAGCTTTTCCCCCTGGAGTGCTGAAGGCTGAGGGATGACATTACAGAGGTTTATAAAATCATGAGGAGCATGAATATTCTGAATAGCCAAGATCTGTCTCCCAGGCGTCAAAAAATAAAGTGCATATGTTGAAGGTGAGAGGGGAAAGATATAGAAGGGAACGTGGGGCAACATTTTCGTGCAGAGAGTGGTGTGTGTACAAAAAGTGCAGTCATAAGTGATGGAGACGGGTGTATTTACACAGTTCAAGGGTATCTGGATTGGTAAATTAATAGGAAGGGTTTAAATGGATATCGGCCAAATACTGGAAAATGGGAATATATCAGATTACATATCTGGTCAGCATGGTCAAGTTGGACTAAAGGGTCTTTTTCTGTGCTGTGTGAGTTTCTGATTCTATAAGATGGATGAGAAGAAATTCTAAAAGGGCATTTTGAGTAGGAATTCTTTTCACCAGAAGTCTGTGGTGCCTTTCTGTTTACATTTATTCAGAGCTACATTAGTGAAATGGTTGACAGATGTTGTGAAAAAACCGAAGCCTCTCAAGCTGTTTACTCAAGTTTTATTAACTAGACAGCTTTGTGCCTCTTGTTCAATTTCTCTCTTAAAAGAATCCAGAACAAAATAACCTCATACAGTTACAGCATTGTAACACGAGTTCGCACATCGAGCTGTTACACAGGAACCCGGGGAAGCCCAATTAGGTACTTGGCCCTAATGTACAGCCCCTTGAGTCACTGACATATGAACAGGAGGAGGCCATTCAGCCCCTACAGTCACTTACATGGAAAGAGAGTGAGGTAACTGATGCTCCAACATGACAAGTAAATGGATCAGAGGCTGCACAGATGGTCTGCTTCACGCTGTTCCTCGTGCGTCCATTGCTCATGGTACACATGTGGTACTTTAAAGCGATTTTCTAGCAGTGAGGTGGGAAGCCTAATGTTTTGTGCAAAATCTCAAGGTGACATCCTCCGAGAAGGCATACTTGTGTTCTCTATGAAGATCAGAATGTAGCTGGAATGGCTTTCTGTTTGAGAAATAAAGTATTATGGCTGATGTCGGGATTGTGAACGACATGACATTCAATGTAGGGTCACACATCAATGTGGGGAGATTTCATTCAGAGTCTGCACTTTTTCTCTCAATCGACATGGGGCTCTATGTAATTCTACATGTAAAATCTACATGTATTTACATAGGTAAAGTATGGAATTTCTCACCCTATCAATGAGTTTTTTGTACATAAGTGTTCACCGCCAACCCTACGTTTCAATGGAATTATCTGTTATTCTTACACAGCACTACAGATTAAACAGTCAGTTTCCTCAAGGTACCATCGCCTCAGGGATTAGACTGGTGATACCTGTTTGCACCGTGACGGTGGCAAGGAGATGTTTCCTTACAAAACAGACCAAATCTGTACACAATGACCCTAAATACTCTCTGATCAAGGCTCTATAACTGCAGAAAGATGGCTTTTTTCATGTACTTGAATCGTTTACAATGAAGGACAGCATACGATTTACTTCCCTCATTAATGGTACCCCTATATGTACTATTTTTGTCGACTTATGATCAAGGACATGCAGCCAGTTTTGGACAACAAGACTTCCCAATCTCGCACCATTTAATCAATACAAAATGAGAAGTATGCTCTTGCTGGCAACATCCAAATTGTTTGTTTGCCTTTCAAATTACTGTGTTCCAAACACTGATACATGCTATACACCAAAAGTAACAACGTTCAGTCTGGAAAAGGGATCGACTGTCTGTATGGTCTCAAATAAATAATTCTTAATCCATGTAGTATATTTCCCCTTACCCCTGGACACCAACTTTATTCATTCACCTGTGCGCAACCATATCAAAAATATTCTGGAAATTCAAATACACCACTCCCATTGGTCGTCATATGTGGATGCTTCAACTATTATACACATATTACTCAGTCGTACATGCACTGGACAAAGGATCACAACACACAGGAATTGCCAAAACAAAAAGGAAAGCACATCTACTTCTGTTGATAATCTAGTTTTCTCTATTTTTACATCTCATCATCCATATTCTCACTCACATTCTCTGTCTCTCATAAATGCATTACATATATCGAGTTAATAACTACCCCAATCTTTCTCCATGTCTTATCTCTCAAACCTCCATATTTCAGTTTAAATATATTGCTCACTTTTGGATGTGACGCGATTATAATTGAGAAATGAAGACATGAGGGAGGAACTGGCCAAACTTAACAGGAATAGAATCTTACCATGGAAGACTGTGAAGCAACAATGGAAGACTTTTCTGGGGATAATTTGGACGCAGATACGAAATTTGCGGATGCTTTAATTAACACAAACGCCACAGGTTTATCAAAGATGATTTCCCTTTCCTGAATCTAAGTTGACCTTGCCAAGTCATATTATAATTCCCCAAGTGTCTAGTTTTCACAGTCCTTATAAACGATTCCAATATTTTCCTCATAACTGGCATCAATTTGTCCAAATTTTAGTTTTTTTTTTTGTTTTCCTTCCCACTCCAGATTTTATCTGGGCTACAACAGCTATTTTTCATTCTGCAGGAACCGAAAATTCCACAATCTTAAGAATTTTGAATGGTAGCAAATAATTTTTTCTTGTAGTTACAAGTTTTAAACGACATTTGGATAAGTACATGAATAGGAAATAGTTGGAGGGATATGGGACAAGCCCAGGCAGGTGGGACTAGGATAGTGTGGGATTATGTTTGACATGGACTGATTGGACTGAAGCCCTGTATGACCCTGTAACTCTTTCACGAGCTCTATTGCCACCTCCATGTATACTCTGGGACGTACCAGAGCAACGTACCAAAGAAGGGTTTAGGCCCGAAACGTCAAGTTTTCCTGCTCCTATGATGCTGCTTGACCTGCTGTGTTCATCCAGCCCCATGCTTGTTATCTTCGATTCAATTAGTTTTGAGTAATTCCTCTTTATTAATTCAAATCTCCTACCGTTTCTTATTTTCACAGCCACTCTGTCCTGTAGAATTTCTGGAAAATTTTCTGTATCTTCTTCTGTGGAGACAGAAGTAATGTATTCCATTCAGCAGTGCGTCAGTAGGCAGTAGGTGAAGAGAGATGGCCTCTGTCACCAAGTGAATATATCGGAGCACTGCACTTCGGAGATGATGGAAATGGCACCCACTCCTGCTCGGAGAGTTCTAGAATCTAAACAGTTCAATGAAACTGTCATTTCATGGCAATCGACGGGTTATGCTGAAACCAGTGACACAAAGCTGTAACCACCTCTTTTTAGAATCAAACTGGCTTCACCCTTTGCAACTGGCATAGGACCAGGTAGAGATAAGAATAAATATACAATAAAAATATTAGTAACAACAAGTGTGGCCAGAAGAGAACTGCAACTGGAAAGGAGTAGATTTTAGTATATTCAGAGAGAGTACTGAGGAAGAAGTGAAGACTGGAAATATTATTGGTGATAAAGGGAATATTGAGATATAAATCTTCTCAGGACAAAATGGGTCAATGGTGGTTTTGAACACTTTTGTTCCTCCTCGAGTGTTTGTAAGTGAAAAGGAAAAAAAGCCATGGAATATTAATAGAGTTTGTAAATGAAAGTGAATACAATAGTCTACATCTTTGCCAAATATAGATCATAGAAGTTGAGATGCTGTTCACAAAGTTTTGCAGAATAATTGAATAGACAGAGATAGAGAGACTTACCAGGAACACCAACAATAACGAGGATGGGATAGTAACCTTATTGAATAACAATCAGTACACCTTGTATCCACCATGTTAAAGGAATCCAATTCAAAGAAAGCAAGTAAAGGCTATCGGATAAACCCCTGTCCATTGTTGGAACATTCCAATCTATTCCTCTGAGATTCTGGTACGTTGTTGTAACATTCCTGTCTATGGTTCTGAGATTCTGATCCATAATCGGAACATTCCCAATCTCCTCTTCAAAGATTCTGATCTCTCCCCCCTCTCTGGAGCTGTTGATCCCAGTCGTGTCGAGGATGACACAGCCACTGATACTATGGGATAACGCATTGGAAAAAAACCCTTATTAATAGAAGAGGGAAACCCTCCAGTGACACAGTTAGTATCCATGGAGACTGACATTAATTCGAGTCACGGAACAAACAGCTCTAGTTAACCCCTTTCACTACAACATTTTTAATGGAACAACAATACCTGGTCTGGGTGGGAGGCTGACATTGTCTGCTATTGGTCTTAGTACCCATCTCCAATTGCTCTAACAATGATAGATGTAAAGGAGAAAAGGAGATGTAAAGCTTCTCTGCACAAGCTCGATGATTCTGCTGTGTTATTCTCATGCGATGCCATATGTAAGCGTTTGCTGAAGAGCCAATCGAGATTTTGTTACTGCACTGAAGTCTCCTGCACCACAACAACAGCCAATCTAAAAACAGTCAACTAGCCACAACTGCCTGGAGAAAGACAGGAAATATGGATTTCACTGAACTTTCCTCTCACTGCTCGAATAAGGCAACATTTTATCTTTAACTCAATACTTTCGATCTTTTGCTTCTAAAGTTGCAAACATTATTTTTTTTTTTTGCAGTTTACACAGCTTGTCTTTACCAATTTTTTGGCCTTAGCCCTAAAGTAAACATTACATATTCAATTGCTTTGATTATTGGGGTTAATGTGTCAGAGACAATATCTATGTGATAGATTAAGAAACAGTAAGGAAGAGGAGACAGTGGCTGTGCAGACTGGACAGGAATAAAGTGATATCGCCCAGTAGCCAATATCTTCTTCATAGACGGAATGAAACAAAATGTAGACAAAGAGCAGAATAAATTTAGCTGAAGGAATGGTGAGTGACAATGTAAACAAAACACAATAGTTTAAAATGGAACGGAGGAGAAATGATTTTGTATACACTGTTTAATCAGTGTGTGCGTGCAGATAGATAAGATTGTTCATGTCTGCGCAAGACATTCAGAGTTATTAATGGCGATGCGGTTAACACAATATGATGCAGACGATGTGACCATGTCTTGTTTGTGTCTTGTTAATATTGCACTCAATAGAGAGAACTCATCTCCCCATTCACACATTTATTTACTCCCGTTGTACATCTGCTTCTCTTTCACCACAATTAAAAGCCAGTTTGTATTTTGAACTGCACCCCCGCACCCTCTGTTTTCTGTCACCCCTCCTCCACCTCAGTCAAGGTATTAAAAAGACCATTTTCCAACCCTTTTCAGTTCTGACGGAGGGTCTCGCTGGACTTGAAACCTTAACTCTGTTTCTCTGTCTCCACAGATGCGTCTAGACCTGCTGATGAATTGGCACTAACTGAATTTTCAACAAAACAAAGAACCGTGCATGCTGGAAGTCTGAAAAAAGTAAAATTGCTGGAGAAACTGGGAGCTTTGAAAAGGCATCATCTAATGCTGCCAGACCTGTTTAGTTTCTTCAGCAATTTGTGTTTTTGAATAAGTTCCAAAAACGTGTGTCAAAGCTGCTAAAACACCCTGTCCCACATGGATCACCATACACTGAGAAGTGAATGATAACACAAGGTTAACAAATTAATTGGTTCTGAAACTACATAACTCTGGCATCACTGACACTACAAAGCTCTTAATCATGGTCAGGGAGAGAAACATTCACTTTAAAAACTTTCCTGCAGTGTGGAAACATGTCCTCCAGCTTAACACGTCCACACTAACCCTCAGAGCGTCCCATCCAGACCCATATTACCCACCTGATCTACACATCCCTCAACACTTTGGGCAATTTAGCATGGTCAATTCACCTTGCCCGCACATCTTTGGACTGTGGGTGGAAACTAGACCACCTGGAGGAAAGCCAAGCAGACACGGGGAGAATAAGAAAACTCCACACAGACAGTCGCCTGAGGGTTGAAGTGAACCTACATCCCAGGCGCTGTGAAACAGCAGTGCTAACCACTGAGTCACCGTGCCACCCAATGATGCCTCTAATTGAAGGGAAAAGGTTCAGATGAATATGTTAAAGGGTTTTTTGGAATGTGACAAATTGGAGGCGTGACACCATTTAAAGAACCTCAGAAGAATGAGAATATTAAAATGGAAGTGTTACCACATCAGAAAACAGAGTAGGTCACTGCGTACAAGGATGATGGGGACTCGGTCTGAACTGGGGGATATTACATTGCACTTATTGCAGGTCAAAACTGGGCATTCATGTGGTGAAGTGAATCATGGCAGCAGCAGGAGAAGCAGAATTGTATTCCACCAGAATCTGTGACTTTTTGTCCCGGATAATCCCTCACGCTATGATTACCATGAAGCTGATCAATGGTTCAGTGACGAATGCAGGCAAACATTCCAGGGTCACAACCATGTGTACCTAAAACTAATGGCAACCCGTTTTAGCTACCGCATTCAACTGCTTGCATTACGAACAGCAGAACTAACGCATTACAGACAGGGAAAAATGATTGCAAGATCAACAGACCAACAATCCTGCTACAACCAGTTATAAGTGGTGACGGGGGCAGTAGGAACTGCCGATGCTGGAATCTGAGATAATAAGGTATAGAGCTGGATGAACACAGCTGACCAGGCAGCATCAGAGGAGCACGAAAGCTGACGTTTCGGGTCGAGACCCTTCTTCAGAAATGGGGGAGGGGAAAGGGGCTCTGAAATAAATAGAGAGGGGGAGGCGGTGATAGAACCAACATAGTGGAGCAGATAAGTGGAGAGAGGACGGACAGATCAAGGAGGCGGGGATGAAGCCAGGAAAGGTGAATGTAGGTAGGGGGATGGGACGGGGGTTGGTCAGTGAGGAGGGAGTGGCGGGGAGGTGGGAGGGAAGATGGACAGATCGAGGAGACAGGGATGAGGCAAGTAGAGGTGAGGTGAGTGTCGTAGGATGGGGGGATGGGTGTTGGTCAGTGAGGTGGGAGGCACGGACCGGTGGGAGAAAAGATGGACAGGTCAAGGAGGCAGGGACGAGAGGGAGGGCTGGTCTTTGGATGAGGTCAGGGGCGGGGAGATTTTGAAGCTTGTAAAGAACACGTTGAGACCATTGGGCAGTAGGATTCCCAGGAGGAATGTGATGTGCTGTTCCTCCAGTTTTCAGGTGGCATCGTTGTGGCACTGGAGGAGGCCCAGGATTGACATGTCATCCAAGGACTGGGAGGGGGAGGTGAAGTGGTTCACCGCTGGGAGGTGTTGTCGTTTGTCAGGAACAGAGAGTAGGTGATCCACAAAGCAGTCTCCAAGCCCTCGCTTCCCCAATGTAGAGGAGGCCACATCGGGAACAGCGGATACAATATTCCACATTAGCAGATGCACACGTGAACATCTGTTTAATATGGAAGGTTCTCTTGTGGCCTGGAATGGAGGTGAGAGGGGAGGTATAGGAGCAGGTGTAGCACCTCCTGCGGTTGCAAGGAAAGGTGCCGGGGGTGGTGGGGCTCGTGGGGAGTGTGGAGTGTACGAGGGAATCGTGGAGAGCGCTGTCCCTCCGGAAGGCAGATAAGGACGGGGAGGGAAATATATCTTTGGTCGTGGGGTCAGATTGCAGGTGGCGGAAGTGGTGGAGAATGATGCATTGGATCCGGAGATTGATGGGGTGATACATGTGGAAAAGGGGAATTCTGTCTTTATTTTAATTGCAGGGAGGGATTGTGAGGGCTGAGGTGCAGGATACGCAAGAGATGCTGTCGAGGTCATTTTCGACCACTGTGGGGGTGAAATTTCAGTCCTCGAAAAATGAAGACATCTGGGATGTCCAGGAGTGGAACGCCTCATCTTGGGAGCAGATGCGGTGTAGGTGAAGGAATTGGGAACAGGGGATAGCATTCTTGCAGGAAGGTGGGTGAGAGGAGGTGTAGTCTATGTAGCTGTGGGAGTCGGTGGGCTTGAAATAGATATCAGTTTGCAGGCGTTTAACAGGGATGGAGACACAGAGGTCCAGGAAGGAGAGAGAGGTATCAGAGATGGTCCAGGTGAACTTCATGTTGGGGTGAATGGTGTTAGTAAAGTGGATGAACTGTTCAATCTCCTTGTGGGAGCACGAGGCGGCCCTGATACAAGCATCGATGTAACGGAGGAAGAGGTGGAGAATAGGGCCAGTGTAGCTGTGGAAAATGGACTGTTCCAAGTACCCTATAAAGAGGCAGGCATAGCTTGGGCCCATGCGCATACCTATGGTCACCCCTTTCGGCCGTAGGAAGTGTGAGGAGTTGAAGGAGAAGTTGTTAAGGGTAAGAACAAGTTTGGGTAAGTAGATAAGGGTGTCGGTGGAGGGGGACTGGGCGGGCCTGTGGGAGAGAATGAAGCGGAGGGCTTTGACGCCATCTGCATGGTCAGTTAAACAATTCCATAGAGGAGAGGGTTCAGAAATATCCCCATCCTAAATAATGGAACAACCCTGCAAGTCAGTATAACTTCAAGGGTGTAGTATCCGCACCATCCTCAGAAGTAACCATACAGTTACCATCCGCACCATACAGAAGTAACGAGTAGATGATTCGTCTCACCGTCATCATGACGTCCACAAAATCACAGATGCAAGTCTTCAACCAATTAGATTAGTTGCACATGATAGCAAGAAAAAGATAGCGATAAAGTAAAGATATGAAAAAGATAACTGGTCCTGATGCCATTCCTACAATAGGATTGAAGACTTGTGCTGCACAACAAGCCATGCCTACGGGGGAAGCTGTTTCCTTTCAGCCCCAACTCTGACATCTGCCTGGCAATGTGGAAAATTTATCAGCTATGTCCAGTTTCCGAAGGTCAACATAATTACAATCTGACCAATTGCTATGTTCTTAGTCCACGATTGTTGAATTGTTGGAAGTTGCTTTTGACAAAGCTGTCAATCAGCACAGAAATAACCTGCTCCGTGAGGTTTCTGATAGTTCCCCATGTGGAGATGGTGCTGTCGTGGAAATATCATTGGATTTCTAATCCAGACTAGGCTAATGCTTTGGCAGCTGGGGGATGTTAAAAACAATTAATAAAATATTGAAATCTCAAATCTGGTGTCAGTAAAAGTGACCTTGAAGCCAATATTGATTGTAAACATCAATTTGCTTCACCAACATACTTTCAGGATGCAAATCTGCCGTGCTGTCGTGGTCTGGCCGAAAAGGATCTCCAGACACACAGACATGTTATGAACTCTTCAATGTTCTCTGAAACAGCCTAGGAAGACAATCTGACGTCTTAAAGGATAAAACCGGATGGAACACACAGCCTCGGTATCAGAAAAGGGAAAATGAAACACAGTCGTGTCGAACCTACAGCAGCCTCCTTCCTAACATCTGAGAGCTTGTTAGAACACTTAAAGAGCTTTCCCACAAATGGCAAAGAAATGTCGGGAAAGGAGAAGGCCATTCAACCTCGTTAGCGTTCCCCATTCTAGTTCATGGCTGAACATCTCTTCAATGCACTTCTCCCACACAGTGTACATATCCCTTAACGTGATTAATCATTGGGAAAAAAACTACAAAATAGGAACTGCAGTAGTTCCTTTGGTCCATTGATTTTCTTCCACCACTCAACATAATGATGCTGATCCTTTATCCCCGTCCCATACACCTGTCCTCTGCCATTCAATTAGTGTCTAGAAATCCTTATTTATATTCACTGCCTGGCTTCCACAGCCTTGTGTGGCAGAGTATTCCCCAGGTTTACCAGTCTCTGTGTGCAGACATTAATTGTCATCTCAATGCACAGTGGCCTGCCGGTACCTAATAGAGTGGCCCCTTGTTTTAGACATTCTAGTCAATGGTATTATTCTCCCTGCTTCCAAACTGTCTCACTCAGTGAGAGTTTTATATATTACACTGAGATTTTCACTCATTTTCCTAAACCTCATGGAATTTCAACCCAGTTGAATGAACTCTGCTGAAACAATAAGCCTGTCATCCCAGAGATCAGTCTGGTCATCCTTCGCTGTACTCCCTCAATGTCCAGTTTATCCTTTATGAGGTAAGGAGACCAAAACTGCACATAATACCGCACAATGTTTGAGGTATGGTCTCATCAAGGACGTGGTCTCCAGTAACTTAAACAGCCTTCTGACACGACCGCCTGTCTCCTGCCATTAAGACAATTTTGACTGTAACTTGCCAAATTACCATTGATACCATTGTGTTTTACTTTCATTATCAGTTTCCCATGTTGGACTTTTCCAAAAGGCCTCACTGAAAAAAAGACATATAACTGACAACCTTGAAAGAAATCAATCAAATTTGTTAGGCATGACTTCCCTGTAATAAAGTCATCCTGACTATCCCTGATCAAACCTTGTCTCTCTAAATGCAGAACTTTTTTTTTCCTTTCCTATTTTCTCCCATGGTTTTCCTAACACTGATCTGATATTCACTGGTCTATCATTGTCCAGTCTATCTCTGCACCCTTTCGTGTAAAGAGGTACGACACTAGCTGTTTTCGAATCCTCTGGCACCTCCCCTGTGGCGATTGTTATAAATTTGTATCAGGGATTTCCCTCTCCTGTCTCCGACAGCTACCGATGATGCAAATCAGCCAAACACTGGGATTTTACAATTTTTTATCATCCAAAACCATCAGTCCCTGCTTGCATCAGATATCTATCTGCTCAAGGTCTTCACGGTCCATCTTCTTGAATTCTGTCCCCGAATATTCCTTCTCCCAATTAAAACAAATGCGAAATACTCATCTAT
The DNA here is from genome assembly GCA_024137785.1 of Ginglymostoma cirratum. NCBI lineage: Eukaryota > Metazoa > Chordata > Chondrichthyes > Orectolobiformes > Ginglymostomatidae > Ginglymostoma > Ginglymostoma cirratum. The sequence goes on along the minus strand of JAHRHZ010000110.1, from coordinate 2,537,670 downwards.
CATTGTTCTCCAGCTTCACACAGATTGTCCCTTTGTTTCTGATAGGCCCCAGTGGTTCCTTGGTTATTCTATTCCACTTGATGTACATGTAGAATATTTTCGGATTCTCTCTCATCTCAGCTGCTTGCTATTCCCCACGCCCCGGTGTTAGTCAGTCCCGTCTGTGTGAATTTTCTAAGTTTCGTTGTGATCACTCTCAGTCTTTTGAACTCTGGAGAACACAGAACGAGTTTTCTGATCAGACAATCTTGCCATCTGTGGGAGTAATCTCGAGAATACGCACTGTATTTCCTCTTCGTTCAGTATATTCTTTCTTAGAAAACAGTACACTATACTTCAGGTACAGCCTCACCAACACTCCATGGAACTTCTGCAGGACGTCTTTACTTCTGTATTCCCATTCCCTTTAAATGAAGGTAAACCTAGCTTTCACCTTTTTATTTACATATGTTCCTCCCTGCACCCTTTGCTTTAATTGTCTAACTCACTGTGTGATCTCTTGGAAAATCCTTCTGCATATCCATATGTGCCACATCCAGTAGTTCTCCATTATCTATGTCTATAAGAAATATCTTCAAACAGTTTGAAAAAGAAAGCTCGTCAATTATAATTTTCATTTCATAAATTCGTTCGTATTCTCTCTAATTTTGCTATTATTTTCTAAATATCAAATGTCACATCTTTTATAATAGATTCTAACAGATTCCCTCCTGTGAATTACTAATTAACTGGTCTGCAGTTGGCCAGTCTCGCCCTTCTTCTCTTCTTAAACCGTTTGATTATTTTAATAAACTTCCAGATATCCAGATTGGCTTCCTGCCTTTGCAGAAAGTATAGGAAAATAACACAGTGATCCCAATTTAATAAAGATGTTTACTGTTGCTTCCTCCGAAATTCTATGATGAGGTACATCTGGTCAGACTTATCGATGTTCAGTCCAGCTATGTTTTCAAATACGACCACATCACTGTTATGAATGATTTTAGTCTTTAGGTACACGAGTCCCACGGTCACTTGATTTGCCTGGGAGATTTTCTGGATTTTCCACCATGTAGACAGGCACAAAGCTACTATTTAATTTCCCTCTAATGTCTCTATCCTCTGCAATAAATTATACAGATCGTACGTTCACTGTTCCATATTTGACCTTGTTTTCATTTTTGCTTTCTAGATGTCTTTATATTTCTTGTTAGTTTACATTCTTGTTCTCTTTTCGATTTTTAAAAATCTGTTTCTTGGTTAAATGTCTCTGAATTCATTGGTTTACCACTACTCCTGGCATTTTCACAATCTACTTCCTTTGATCTAATGCAATCTTTCACTTCTTTCATTAACAATCTTCAGTTATCTTTCCATTTTGCTGTTTACACTTGGGGAGTATATGTATATTGTGCACTTTACAATGTTTCTGTGAATCACAGACATAGCCTGACTTCCATTAAGCCTTTGGACATGTACTTTTCCAACTCACTGAAGTCATCTTGCCCCTCATACCTTCATGGTTTGCCTGAAACAGGTTTATAACAGTAATTTTTTTTAAAAAAGTTTTCAGATGTCATGTAAAATTCAAGATCAACACCACTCTCAAGATCTCCTTTCCAGCAAGGTTTTCAATTTGCTGTTCTGATCACACAGTGGCAGTTCCTAAATAACCTGATCTCTAACTTGGCACTCAACATATTGTTATAGCAGACCATCTCACAGGCACTCATGAAGTGCATTTTTCCCAGCACTAGCATTTGCATGGATAAACACAGTTTAGAGGAAAATTGAATCTGTCCATTATTACTGTAGTACCCACAAACTTAGATATCTAATTTCCTGTTTTATGACATAACCAATGTTTATATTGCAGTTTTCTCTTTGAAATATAACTCTCATAAGTATTTGCTTCTCCTTGCTTTTTCTCAGTTCCATTTTACCAGATAAACGACTCTGAATGATATGGGCTCTGGGGAGATTAATGGTAGATTCAGTCAGGATATTTTGCAGGGTCTATCTCAACGTTGAGTTCATCTCACCACACATTATTCATTCTTCTCAAGTGTCATTGTGACATTTTCACCAGATCTCTCGTAGAGAAGGACAATGATATTTCAACAATGCTGTACCTTCCTCCAGACAGCTGACACTGTTCTAATCTGGTTTGGGAACTTTACAGCAGACTGACAAAATGTTGCTTCTGATGTACAGGATTTAGTGATATCACGTCTGAAGTAGTGTGTACAGATTTAGTCTCCTCAATGAAGAAAGGATATTGTTGCATTGGAAGCAGTTCAGAGATAGTTCCCTCAACTGATTCCTTCAATGAATGTGTTATAAAGCAGAAGCAAACCCATGTTTGAGAACTAAAACTGAAACACCCAGAGAGGAGTGCCTCGCGCTATAATCTGCTAAAAACAGTGTGGAAAGTGGTGTAATCTTTTTATTCGACAGGTTTTAACGGTTAAATGAAATAAATTCCTGACACTCACGTCATGATCAAGTTATTTATTTAACTCTCATCCTGAACAAATTAACTAAACTATTCACAACCCAAATGAACGCCTTCTAACTACTAACAATTCCCAATCAAAACAAATTCTAATGGCATATTGTTCCAATAAATATAAGTTCCACTTATATAAAAAAATAAAAAAATAGAATTTAGCCTTTCGAACTTACAGCCAGGTTACATCTTCTAGAATGCTCTGTGCCTTCTTTGTCGAATGTTCTTTCAGGAACGCTTTCTGCATCGAGTGTTCTGTCACAAATACGAACTAGTTGCGCCTTTGGTACCTTTGATTTTGATAGTGCTTCCTCTAAGGCTGAGAGAATTCTGTGAAAGCCAGTGATTCTCTCTTTGTAGCTGATGGATGTTAACTTGGGCAGATGGCAGTTCGCTGTCCTGTCGTTTTTCCAACTGCCCTCTTCTTTTAAACCCTTTATGACATATCAATTTCTTGCAACAGAATTAGCCCCATGTTGTCAAAATCCTGAGATTTAAATTTAATTGTTTTTGTTTCGGTATCTAAGAGCCTGGGTAAAATTAATTTCCTAAATTCAAAACTTGTTGCCTTGATAACAAAATAAAACTGATACTTGACCTGCTGATTACTCTGACCTTTGACACAGATGTTTCAACTCAGTTCTCTGTGCACCTGCAAACACACAGGCTGCAGCCCAAAGACGTCCATATTGAAGCTCAAATCATAGAGAAAAAACATACGATCTTTTAAAAGGACCATATACTGTTTTGCCCCTCCCTCAGCACTTTGCAAACACCAATATTTTACGAACATCAAATTCCAACGTCCTACCTACCAGTCCACAAATACGCAACCTAACTTCACAACACCAATAAGGAAAGGATGATCAGGTTAACCCAAAACACATTGGTGTTTACAAGATTGAGAAATAAACTTATTTTTACATAGAAAGTGTCCATTCAGCCACTCATGCCCCTTGCACAACAATCAGAAGTGACCTTTTACAGTTGTGTGCCCGTGACACAGAAATTGAGATAGAGGTTAAAGAAAGGGAAGAAGTTAGAATTCTTCAGTGGGGAACGAATAGTAGTGAGCAAAGTATTGGGATTCAGGGTAAATTGTTATAATCCACCGTCAAGGAATTAATAACAGGAGATTTGCAAAGTCAGACCACAATCCATCACAGTCAGCATGGTTTCATGTAGGATGAATATTTGCTCGAGTTTGAATTATTTGCTCGAATACTTTAAAGATGGCGGCACGGTGGCTCAGTGTTTATCACTGCAAACAAATGGGATAATGGGGCTCCTGGAGATGTAATACATCTGGACTTGCTAAAGGCATTGAATAAAATGCCTGACAAGTGATTAATCCATAAAATAAGTGTGCATGGGTTAAGGAGTAATCTTTTAGCTTTGATAGTGGATTGGTGAACCAACAAAATAGACAGAGGTGGAATAGAGGTTCGTTTTCTGGTTGACAACTTCTGATGTTCCCAGTCTTTTTCAGTTCCCAGTCCCAAACTATTTGCAATCTATGTTATTTCCTATATAAGGAGACAGAAAATGCTATAGCCACTTGTTAGAAGACACGAAAATCGGTGGAAAAGTAGGATGCTTTGAACATTTATGAAATGTGCAAATGAATTGGGATCAGTGCAGTGAATGGACCAATATTTGGCAGATGAAATTTAACATGGATAAGTATTGCGTTATCCATTTTAGTCAGAGGAATGGAAAGGCAACTTATTACCGAAATGGAGAGAAACTTCAGAGTGTTTCGGTGCAGAGGGATCTTAGCATCATTGTACATATCACAGAAAACCCACAGACAAGTCCAGCAGGTAATCAGCAAAGCAAGCGCAATTTCAACATCTATTTCTTCAAAAAACGAATAGAGTTTACAAAAGTTGGGATGTGTTGCTGGAATTATGTAAGCCTTTAGTGATCATTCAAATGGAGTACTGTGTACAGTTTTGGTGTTCTGACTGAAGGAGGGAAGAAGTTGCATTGGAGGCAGTTAAGAAGAGGTTCACTAGATTGATTACAGAGATGAGGAGTTTGTCTTACGGAGAGAGATTGAGCAGTCCCTGTTTATATTGTCTGGAGTTTAGGTGAATGAGAGGGGATCGCATTGAGATATGTAAGAAGCTAAACATGATTGAGATTGTAGATGTGGAGTGGATATTTCCTCACGTGGGCACATCTAGAACAAGAAGCCACAGTTTTCATCTAAGGCACAGCAGATTAAAAGTGGGAATGAGGAGAACTTACTTCTCTTAAAGGATTGTGAATGTGTGCAATTCACGACCCCAAATTGCAATGGATGCTGGGACATTGAGTAAATGAAGGATTATGGAGAGCAGGCTGGAAACTGGCACTGAGGACAAGATGGCATCAGCCATGATCGCATTAAATGCTGGAGGCGCTGAATTGCTGACTGATTGTCATCGTTCTTAGTCAGCCCTTCGAATGTGCCATACAAGAATGAGGGAGGACTGGTTATCAACTGGAAGCAGACATTCTTGATAAATCAGTCTTGATCAGTTTGACAGAATGTAATAAGTGGAGACACGTTGTGACCAGAGCTGGGTCCTGTATACAATCTATAACAATGATTTGGAGGAATGAAACAAATGTGCTGTAACTACATTTGGCGATGACACCAAGATAAACGGGAAATTAAATGATCAAGACAAGGTGTCCGTCAATGGGTATCGACAGTTAAAGTCAATGGATGATGGTTTGGCATGTGGGATGTAACATGATACATCATCTGTCACTTTTCTTTCATTTCCCCAGAAGGACATTAGTGCACCTTTTTTTTAATGGCAATTGGTAGCTTGCATAGTCCCCTTCTCTGAGAGCTGAAATGCACAAATTCCGCAAAATTTCACAACTTGCTCCGTCATTGGGAATATGTTAAAATCCATTAAAGTTGGAATAGCAGAGAATTTGGAAATGCATTATAGAATCACGCAGAGTCAGCATGGTTTCCTGAAGGGAAAATCATAGCTGACAAGTTAATTAAAATATTTTCAGGTGGAAACAAGCAAGATGGGGGAGGCGATGGCGTAGTGGTATTATCGCTGGACTGTTAATCCAGAAACCTAGGTAACGTTCGGAGACTCAGGCTTGAATCTGGCCATGGTCGTAGTTGTAATTTGAATACAATAAATCACTGGAATTAAGAATCTAATGATGACCTTGAATCCATTGTCGATTGTCAGAAAAAAACATTTGACTCACTAATGTCCTTTATGGAAGGAAACTGCTGTACTTACCTGGTCTGGCCTACGTGACTCCGGATCCACAGCATTGTGGTTGACTCTTACTTTCCCTCTGGGCAATGAGGGATTGGTAATAAATGCTGCTTAGCCAGTGCCGCACTCATCCTGTTAATGAATTAAAAACAACATCAGGGACGGGAGTTACCTGGATGCTCTGCTTCAGGAGGCAGTCAGACCCTGAGCCAGAATTAGCTCAAATTCAGTCAGTTGTCAGGAACAAGAAGGTGTGACCATGAGTGAAACTGTTAGATGAAAACAGCAAGAGTGTTGTTGGAGCCTCAGCGCTTGAGCTTGTCGAATAGGCTTGAGATTCTTGCACCCTGTGTAGATGAGAGCAGGAGTTGCAGGGAGGATGAGAAAACTGACTGCAGCACTGTGGGGTAGGGGGTGTCACTCAAGAGGGGGAAAAATAAAAGAAGTGTAGCTGTAATTGGGGATAGTGTTGTCAGGTAAATAGACACTCTTCTCTGTTGCCAGAAATGGGAGTCCAAAAGGCTGTGGCCTACGTGGTGTCTGTGATCAGGCTATGTCATCTTTGCTGCAGAAGAACTTGGAGTGGGAGAGGGATAATCGTATTATCAGCATAGATAGAAAAGAGGAATGAGATTATGCTGAAGTAATACGTGCAGCTAAGGGCTAAATTAAAAAGTACAACCAAAAAGGTAATAACCTCTGGATTATTGCCTGATCCATAAGCAGACAGGAACAAGGTCAGCAAGGATAAAGAGGTAAATACATGACTGAAATCGGTGTGGGATACATGGGTTCAAATTCATTAGATATTGACATCAGTACTGGGGAAGTTTGTGGCTGTTCTGATGGGACAGACTCCACTTGAATCATGCAGGGGCCAAAGCCCTGGTGAATGACATGACTAAGGTGTGTATGTGAGAATAGGAAGGTTGTAATATTGGATGATTTTAATTTTCAAAACATTTATTGGCACTTCCATAGTGTTAAATGTTAGGAAGTGAATTTTTTTTTAAAAATATGCTCGAGAAATTACTTTTGGACTGGAGGCCTGTCACCAGGAGTGTTCCACAGGGATCCATTCTGGGTCTTCTTTTGTCTGTCATTTATATCAATGATTTGAATGAGGATACAGAAGGCTAATAAAATTGTGGACGACACCAAAACTGGTGGCATAGCAGACAGTGAAGAAAGTTTTCTACGAATACAAAGTGAACTTGATCGAATGGGTCAATGGACAAAAAAAAGGCAGATGGAGTTCAATCCGGATAAATGCAAGGCATTGCATTTTGGTACAACAAACTAGGGTCGGGCTTATACAATTCGTGGTAGGGGTTTGGGGTAGTATTGTAGAACAGAGGGGCCTCGGGGTGCAGGTACATAATTTTTTGAAGTTTGTGTCACATGGAGACAGTGTAGTTAAAAGGTATTTGGCACACTTGCTGTCATTGCTTAGTCCTTCGTATATAGGAGTTGGGATGTTATTTTGAGCTTGTACAGGACATTTGGGAGGCCCTTCTGGAATATTGTATCCAATTATAGTTCTCCAGTTTTTAGAAGGATATTTTTAAGCTGAAAATTGTTCAGAAGAGATTTATAAGGATGTTGCCGGGTATAGAAGGCTTGAGTTATAAAGAAAGGCTGGAGAGGTTAGGACTTCTTTCACTGGAGCATAGGAGTTTGAGATTTGATCTGAAAGGAGTTTCTAAAACAAAAAAAGAGGGTCTAGATAGGGTTAATAATATCGTCTTTTACATAGGATGGGGGATTTCAAGACGAGGAGGCTCATTTTCAAAGTGAGAGGACAGACATTTTAAAAATACATGAGGGGCTTTTTCACAAAGAGGGTGGCCTGCACGTAGAATGAACTTCCTGAGGAAGTGGTGGATGTGGGCACAATTACAACATTTAAAAGACATTTCGCTAAGTACATGAATAAGAAATGCTTGAAGGGAAATGGGCCAGGAGCAGGCAGGTGGGATTAGTTTAGTTTGGGATTATTTTCGGCATAGACTGGTTTGCCCGATGATACTGTTTCCATGGTATATGACTATGTAAATGTTCCTACTCGAGAAGGAGTAAAATTTGATCTTCTCTTGGGTAATTAGGCAGAGCAAGTGACTGAAATGACAGCATGGAAACACTTTCGAATTGGAGTGAACCTTACAGATGCGGCTCAGTATTGTCAGGAATTAATAAATAAGGATGGAGTGTGTAGAAACCGCAGTGGACAAGAACGTATTTTTTTTTAAAAAAAACAAAGCAATAGAAATTCTTTTAAAATCTTACACCTAAATGCACTTGGCACTTGAAATAAATTGATAAGCTGTCAGGATAAACAGAAATTATTCAGAATGACCTGTTTGGGATCACTGAAACAAGGTTACAGGAGGATCAAGACTGGGGATTTAATGCCCATGAATACTCGGTATTCCGAAAGGATGGACAAAAAGTAGCAGGTGGTGGAGTTGCTGTATTGCTCAAGGATGATATCAAGGCTGTATTAGGAAATTGTATTGGCATGAGGAGACAAAATGATAAATCAGTCTGGGTAGAAATGGAAAGTAAGTGAAGAAACCTCTTGGTTGGATTAATTTTCAGCCCCACTCCACAGTCCTTCCGAAGCATATGTCATAGTATAAATCCAGAAATAACAAGTGCTTGAGAGAAGAACACAATTGTAATTATGGGTGCTTTGAATATACATGTTGATGGAATTAATCAATTTGGCATGGAGAACAACTCATAGAGTGTATGAAGGATTGTTTCTTACAGCAACATGTCATAGGAACAACCAGAGGACTGGTTACTTTAGATTTGGCATTATATAACGAGGAAGCATTGATAAATGGTCTTGTCGTTAAGGACATGCTTGGAGGAGTAACCACAACATGCAAGAGCTGCAAGTTCGGACTGAAAGCCGGAACACAAGGGTCGCACACGAGAGTTTTGGTGTTGGGCAAAAATAACTTTACAAGTCTGAGGGGGGGAGTTGTCCCGAGTAGACTGGGCAAAAACATGAAAGGACTGGACAGTTGAAGAATAGAGGCAATTATTTAAGAAAATGTTAAATACCTCTCCGTTAAAGTAAATGTCTGAGGAAGAGGAATTGTACAAAGGTGAAAAAAAATCATCCATGACTTGACATGGAAGTCAATGACAACACGAAAACAAAAACGTGGATGTATCATACTGCACAAGTTAGTCGCTCTTTGGAGGATTCGGGGAGGCAGTGCTCGAGTGGTATTACAACTGGAATTTTAATTAAGGGACTGAGGTAATGATCTGGGGACCTGGGTCCGAATCCTGCTGTGACAGATGGTGGAATTTGAATTCAAATCAAGAATAAATATACCAATACCGGCCATGAATCATTTGTCAGGAAAAACCCAAGTGGTTCGCAAATGTCCTGTCAGAAAGGAAACTGCCATCCTTAATTGGTCTGGCCTACATGTGATTCCAGTCCCACTGCAATATTGTTGACTTTTAACTGGCCTCTAGACAATTAGTGATGGGCCGAGCCAGTGATGACCACATCCAGCGAATGTTATTTAGTTGGCATGGAGGAGCTGAACTGAAAGTTATTTTTCCATTCATTACAACTCAACGGCTTTATGATTTGATGTTGGTGCATACATAGTGCTTTTGGGAGAAAGTCTCAGCAGTGTATCTTGTGTGGCAGCGTTGCCAGCAGTGAGCATTACTGGAGGAGGATAGAGTGTCAAACAAGCCGCCTACTTTCTCCTCGATAGAGTTGCTGCAGCTATGTTCATCCAGGTCCCTGAGGATCTTCCATCACACTCCTACCTGGTTCATTGTAGATAGTGGATAGGCTTTGGAGAACTTTAGGAGGTGAGTTACTTGCCACAGAATTTCCACCATCAGATATGCTCTTTGACATGGCTGCACCAGTTGAATTTCTGATCTGCAGTTATGCACGGGATATTTGTCTTTGGAAGTTGATCTTCTCGCTGAATATCAAAGAACGGCTTTTGGATTACCTCCAGTTGGATGTGACAACTGCCCAGCAGCTTTGAAAAACTATTCTTGTTCGTCATTCATCGGCTAATTCTGAATGCTGTCCACATATTTTCGAATAAGGACAGAGACTGCTGCAGGAACTGAAGATTGTGAAATGGTGGTGAGGAATTAATTGGGCGGCTGGTGTTTTCCTCCCCTGTCAATATGGTCTGTTATTTTTCGAGCGTTCACATTCCTGGCAAAAACAGAAACATTGTCTTTCGAAATGCACTTTCGACTCACAGGAACACGAAATCAGATCATGGAAACAGCCAACAAGTTCATGGGCGCTGGAGGGGAATTGGAGTTCGCAACTGGCAGGAAAACATATACATTCTCAAAGTGCATACGTGGGAAGATGGAGCTTATTCTTCTTTTGAGAAATGATACCCTTACAGCTAAAAGTATTTATTATAATGAATGAAAAGCTGTATCCATGTTCATTGGATTTGTTAAAATGATAGTGGCAAACAGCTGGAATAATCTTTCACTGACCATTTGAAAAATCCTGTATGTTTTCAGACATAGCTGTGATGTCCGAGGTTGAGTAAGTGCCAATACTCCATGAGATGATGCTGATTTGTAAAATAACCATTTCATGAGCACTGTTGACGAAACTGAAAAACAAGTACCGTTGGCTCGTACTTCGGAATACGTCAGAGATTTTATGGCTGCCACCACACGGAATCATACAATTGAAAAAAGGCACAACGAGTCTGCACCACCAGGTGCTGATCCAAGTGCTTTTTAAAGTTTGTGATGTTATCTGCCTCAACCACCCTACTAAGCAAAGCATTTCAGACATATACCACCTTCTGGGTTGAACTCAAATTGCACAAATCCTTTCTCAACCTCTTACCTTTCACGTTAAGAGTGTGCCCCCTTGTTCTTGACCCTTCGTGGAATGTGAACAGCTGCTTTCTGTTCACCCTGTCCGTACCTCTCATGCTCTTACACACATTGATCAGGCTCCCCCCTCAACTTTCTCTGCTCCAAAGATAATCACGACCAAATCTATCCTCTCTTCACATTTTGAGTACTTTCTTGCCTTGCTACTTCTGAAGTGCATCAACTCACATTTAGCAGTGTTAAGTTTCATCAGCCACTGATCTGGCCACCTGAACAACCTATTTATATCGTCCTGTCCTCCTCACTGTGAAACACCCGGCTAATCTTTGTGACATCCACAAAATTATTTATCATATCCTCTCCATCCACCATCTCCCACATTCTCATCATCATTATTTATGAATATCACAAGCAAACCTTGATTTTATTCCTATTCTCCAGATGTTATTCGCTGAGGAAGAATAGAAAATTCCGGACTCTTTTTTTTCTCTTAATTTGGTAATTTTACAGTGTGATGCAGTCGAGTTCTTTTATGAGGGAGACACAAGTAGTATTTTGTACATGGAGTTGAAATCTCCTTTTATATTCTGCCCCTTTACTTGTTATATTCATAAGGCTTTAACGTCATTAATGTTGAATTGGGTTTTGGTATATTGCACTGAAACTTTTATATTTTACATGGGCCTGGAGCGTGTTCTTCGTAACAGTCCCCGCAAGAGTCAGAGCTGAAGGAGTTTTTCAACTGCAGGATGGACACAGCCTCATTCATGAATATTGTTTGAGAGAGCTAGAGTAATAGGATAAAGATACCATTAAATTCCAAATTATGGACATATTGTAGGCAATCAAACCATTTTCTCGTGTCTAACTTGAAAGAAAAACGTTAAGACAATGCACGAGGGGAGAAAAAGTTTTCATCTGCACTTGATGGAAATACAGAAATGCCGAGTCATTGTAAAATCTGAACAAGAATCAAGTGTTAGAAAAGAAACTAAAGAAACCTTTTCTTAATTATCAATGGAAACCAGAACCCGATTTTCCTGAACAGCAACGTTTGATCACCCATCAATCTCGCTTCTTCAAATAAATGCTTTTCGTGGTCAATCATACTTCACCTGCCAGTCCTCTTCCTCCTTCCTTACACTTCTGCTTCCCTTACACTACCCCTTCTGCTGCTACATGCCCTTGCACTAACTATCTCCCTTCACACTTCTCTTCAACCACCCCCACTGCTTGTCATACCTCTGTCTGGTTTCTCCCACCTCCCCATTCCTGCCTTTCCCTTTTTATCTTCCAACTAGGATGATAGAAGCTGCTGATTTCCATGTTGCTGTTGGTCAGCAGTGAATGATGAGGTTGAAATGATCAATGTCCAATAGGAGCAGACAGTAGTATGTGTTTGCCAGTGTCTGATGCACTGGAAATGGGATAGTTTTGCTCTCCATCAGACAGAGTGAAGCTTCGTCTGGCCCTCTGACAGGGCATTTAACCAAACAGCCTCATCAAGAGCAGGACGAACATCTCCTGACAGAATCGAAAGTCCACGCCGAAATTTTCTTTGGAATGTTCTGAGGTCAGTGAGCATATTGTTCAAAAATACTGCGTTCTGTACTTTCGCTTTTTATTGTTTCAGCTGATGTTCCAATGACACTTGAAGTGAGATCAGAGTAACTTCCCATTCCATCAGTCGTACATGACTCTTTGCCGCTTCAAGGACCCAGAACAAAATGTGAATAATGGGAATTCAAGAGAAACCTGCACCGGTAATGTCCTCAGCTGAACAATGGGAATATCAATCTCTGCGAGTTGGTATTGAAGTCACATGACATCCTGGATAGTGAATAAATTGCTGTTCCTTAACTATAAGGTGGTTAAAAAAAAAACTTGGGAAATCCTTACGAACAGCTCTGTGCATACACCTGCATCACGTGAATGAGAAGGGTTTCAGGAAGGCAGGTCTGTGTCACCTTCTGCAGAGCTATTGGTTATGACAAATAACGTCTGCCCTTGCTAGTGCCTGATAAAATCAATGGATAAAAGTGTCCTACTTAAAATGTCAAGATATTTTATTTTTTTCACAGCTTAGTCTAAAGTCTCAGAAAGGTAAGACTTTGCTATATGAGTAACATCAGGAGCACAGCATGACATTGAGGTAACAATCCCGATCGTTCTCAATCAGTTACTTTAAGACATCAGTGCTGAGCACTATAGTTATGAGATACGAAGAAACTGACCCTCCGCCTGGCTCTATCCGTTCAGTTGGGCAGGAACTGGCAGATAGTGTGGTGATGTTGCCTGGGACATAATCCTGCTCACAGAATCCTGCTTCACAGCCAAAGTCTGACTTTTGCTTGATTAGTCCGTGAGGAATATAATGCAGCTCACTTTTACTTTTTGTACAGCAAAGAGTTAATATAACTTTAATTCTTATATGTTTCAAAATAAACCAAATGCATTGTTTTTCAGTTGAAAACAACTGAAATGAAAATAATTAAATTACCAGAATACACACCTAATTATTGCAGAATTTAGTGGCTCTCGTAAACAGATGAATCATGTTCAGATCAATGAACACGTCATCTTGCAGTCAGCAAATCTGTTAAAAGTAAACTTAAAACAAAACCCTGAATTCAGCCGCAGTGCTACCGAGGCTCACCACTACCTACAAATCACTGACCATCTCCTAAATCTGTCCAGAGAGTATCTAAACTGGACTTGTACTGATATTTAAACAATCCCTCACAACAGACCTGTTGGAGGCATCCCCAAACAACAAGGAAGTACATGGGGCAGATTGGTCAATGAACTAGTACCGTGCTCATTGCTGGTCCAAATGCAGTTCAACATTTGTGAAAAAATGACCTGCCAACAAACACATCTTATAATTCTATCGCTGTTGATGACTTCTGGTGTGCCACCTAACCTCTGTAATTGTGCACCTTGGACCCGATCCTGAATGAAGGTGTTATGAAGGTGATGGACTCCTGCAGCACGTGTTGCCTTACATTGAATCCCTCATTCACCATATCCAGCGCATGTTACTCCATACGTCAGTGACCAAACAGAATTGTCCAGCAACAATAATGTTCAGCATATTACCAACCCAACATTCTTATGTGTGACTGAAGATAGAAATTTCTCTGGAAATGTTCCCAGCAATTCGAGCGATTAACAACAAAATCACATCACTTAAGGCCGACATCCTTCGATAATACCCACTTTCCGATTGTCCAAAAAGCACGCATCTACCCATTTATTCAGTTCAATTTTATGATAACAAGATGATGAGAACAGTGCACAAATCACAGTCAAGGACTTTGAAAGGATAAGACTTTTTACCACACCCAAGATCAAATGATTATTACCTGCAAGTACTTTGAAAATATATAATTATTTTTCCTTTGTACTAATATTAGTGCTAATATTTACACACAAATATTTTCATGGCGACAATGTCATGGTGTCAGACCAAACCTTGACAAGGAAACCTCCTGCTGAATCGCCTCTCTTAGATGGTGGATCAGCCTTTGAACTATCCAGTCCCTCCGGCTGTTTGTTCATGTCACAGAAAATGAATGGAATTAGTTGAAAATTGCCACGTGTAATGCCAGGAATCTTTGGAGGAGGCTGTATTAGATCATCCCATCGACACTTCTGTCTGAACATTTTTGTGAGTATTTCAGTCTCAAGTTTTCGACTGTTCTGGGGAAGGGTCACTGGACCCAAAACGTTCGCTCTGTTTTACTTTTCTTCACAGGTGCTGCCAGACCTGCTGAGCTTTTCCAGCAACTTCTGTTTTTATTATCTTTTCTACCGTTGTGTTGGGCTCTTCCAGCATTGAGGAAGGTGATATTTGTGGAGCTTCCTCCTCAAGTGAGTTCTTTGATTGTCCAACACCATTCAGGACTGGATGTCACAGCATTGCAGAGATTAGGTCTCATGCGTTGGCTCTGGGTTCACTTAGATCTGTCCCTCATTTGCTGCTTGTTCTATTTGCTGAGGAAGTGGTCTTCACTTCATTTATAGCTGGGGTTGCTGCTGCTATTGGCAGGCTCTCCTGTATTGTTCATTGAACACGGGTTTATCCCTGGCTTGACAGTGATAATAAAGTTTGGGATATGCTGGGCAATGCTATTCAAAATGGTGCTGGAGTAGAATTCTGCTGTTGTTGGTGACCCATATCACCTCTCACAGCCCAGCGTTGAGTTGCCAAATTTACTTCAAATCTAACCCATTTAGCACAGTAGTAGGGTCATACACATGATGGAGGGTATTCCCAAAGTAAAACTGGTGCTTCATCTCTCGAAATAGTGTGTGCAGTAGTCACTGTGACTGATATAGTCATTGATCCATGTATCTGCATCCGGCAGATTGGTGAAGATGAAGTTGAGTACTTTTCTCCCTCTTAGTCGGTCCTTCCCCATCAGTTTCTGCCCCAGCCCAGCAGCTATGTGCTTTAAAACCAATCATCTCGATCAGCAATGCTGCTGCCGATTCTCTCTTGTTGGTGATTTTGAAGTGAGCCACCCTGTATATATTCTCCATCTTTCCCATTCTCTCAGTGCTTCCTCAAAGTGCTGCTCAATGTGGAGGAACATTGATCCACCAGTTCAGGGAGATGTTTCAGTCAGAAGTTTCTGTGTCAAAGTCTGATCTGACACCATGAGGCTTCGTTATGTCACATTGTTGCTTTACTGGTCTGTAGGATGGCTCTGCCAATATTGTCACTAGTCCCCAGACACTAGCAAGGACAACTTTGCAGTGTCCACAGGGCTTCTTATTTTTGCGGCTGTCAATGAAGGGGCCGAAGGGCCTCTGCTGTCCTGTATGACACTGACTCCATGGGTCTTGAGATTAAACCCTCCAAGGTCTTACTCCTTCAGTCACTCCCAGTTCCTTCTCTATGGCACAGATTTCTACAATTAGTTCTCCATTAATGTGCAACTCTGTGTTTTTAAAATGTCCAGCTGCGCCTCTAACTTTCCTTGCCATCACCGCCAGCTGCTACATCCATCTCCTTCTGCATCCCTCCATATGTCTCTAACGTCCTCCAGCCCCATTCGCCCTTCCTATCTCTTTGGCCTTCTCCAGCTTCACTCACTCTCCCTCTCTCTCTAACCTCCCAGCACCATTCAGCTTACTTATCTCTTTAACCTCTGCCAGCCCCATTCACTCTCATGATTTTTCTAAGCTCCCAACCCCTTTGGCCCTTTCTATCTCTTTCACCTCCTCCAGTCCCACTCGCCCTCCCTATCTCTCTAACCCATCAACCCCTATTCACAGTCCCTATCTCTCTCACCTCCCCACCCCATTCACCCTCCCCATCTCTCTAACCTCCTCCAGCCCCATTCCCCCTTCCTATCTCTCTAAACGCCTCCAGCCCCACCCACACTCCCTAGCTCTCTAACCTCCCAGCCCCATTCAGCCTCCAGATTTCTCTAAGCTCCACCAGGCCTATTCACACCCCCTATCTGTTTCACCACCTCCAGTCCTCCCCATCTCTCTAACCTCCAGCTGCTACACCTCTCCCCTTATACTGTGAATGAATGAAGAAAACAATCTCTGTAACCTGTTCCGGCATCCACAGGGCTCACTATCTCTGTAATGTCTCTAGCCCCACATTCTCATTTCTGTAACTTCCTGCAGCCCATAAAACCTCAAACTTCCTCCATATTTCACTCCTTCCTATCTCTATAACCTCATCCATCAGCTACACTGCTCCCAATTTTGTCATCACTTCCTTCCACTGTCCCATCCTTCTTTCAGTAAACTCCTTCAGCATCTACCCCATATCTCCTCCAGCCACTTCAGCTCTCCTTATTTCTACAATTTTCTCCAGCCTCTACACTCCTCTACATCTCTGTAGTCTCCCATGTCTCTAATAATCTCTATATTTCTGTCACCTACCCCAGAATCTACACCCACTGCCTAACCCTATAACATTATCTAGGGCCTACGCTCCTCCATATCTTTGTAACCTGCTCGAGCATGTACATGCATCTCTTATCCTTGTAACCTCCTCTGACCCCTAAAACTTTCTCATATCGAGCGGCATGGTGGATCATTGGTTAGCACTGATGCCTTACAGTACCCGGGACCTTGGCTCAATCCCAGCCTTAGGCGACAGTCTATGTGGAGTTGCACATTCTCCCCGTGATTGTGTCGGTTTCCGATGGGTGCTCTGGGTTCCTCCCACAGTCCAAAGATTTGCAGGTTCGGTGGACTGGCTATGGGAATTGCAAGGATGGGGTAGGGGAGGTGTGTCAGTGTGGGCTTGCTGAGCCACTATAGGGATGCTACACTGTTATCTGTTGTATGTGAACAACAGAAAACCAATAACTCCTTCAGTCCCATTTCAGAGACAAAGGAGGAAACCATTCAGTAGCTCGAACCTGATATGAAGGAACAGGAGGGACCCTTCAGCTCATTGAAATTTACACAGTAACGGTTAGATCCCTTTAGACCTCAAATGTCTGCCTCAGCAACAGGAGGAGGAGATTCAGATATTGAGCCTCTTACTCGGTGACAGGAGCGAGACATTCAGGTGCTAGAATCTGTGACCCTGGGAACATGAGGAGGACATTCAGCCCATCACGTTTGTAAAACAGGAAAAGAATGAGGCCGTTCAGCCAGACAAGCCTGTTACACGACAATCAGAGCAGAACTTTTGAACTTTTTTGTCCGTCACACAGGAATTGGAAATTAATCTAGGGGTTATAGGAAGGGAGGAACTAAGACTATTCATCATCATTAGGGAATAAGACGCAATGAGAAATTACTGAGATTGAAGACAAATTGTTAGAATCTATTTCTAAGGAGTTAATAACAGGACATTTGAAAATCAAACTGCAATCCTACAGCGGCAGCAACGGTTTGTTTTTAGAAGGGTAAATCATGTTTGAGTAATTTGCTTGAGTTTTACAGAGATGTGACCAGCAAGCTGGATAGCAGGGATCTTGTACATGTATTATATCTGGACTTCCAGAAAAAAAATTGGTAAGATGCTACACATGAGACCAACATGCAAGATAAGATCACTTGGCTTCAGGAGTAATTTATTAGATCGGATAGAGGATTGGCTAACCAACAAAATGCAGAGAGATGGGATAAGTGGGTCTTCTGGTTGGCAAGATGTAACTGGTGGAGTGCCAGAGGGATTGGTCCTCAGGCCCCAACTATTTTTAGTCTATTTTAATGAAAAGGTGTGTCCCGTGTAGTCGGCAGACTCCGTTTGTTCAGCGGCGGGAGTCAGGAGAGAGTGCCAGGGGACTGCTGGGAAGGTATAGTAGGAGTGGACACGGGATGGCTGAGTAAGTGAGGTCATATATTTGGGTGGTTGCTTTACCCGAAAAACTACTTAGGTAGTGCCTCCCACCAATCCTCCTCCTCTAACCAAAAAAGAAAAGTTCTCAGTGCCGATTTGGTAAAGTTACTGGTTTTTCTCTTTTGTTTTTCAATAGTCTGGGAATTCAGAACAGTTATGTTCTGATGGATGTTAGGGCAGTTTCATGCTCCTCCTGTTGAACGTGGGAGGTAAGGATCATCACTAGTGTACCCATTGACTTCATCTGCGGGAAGTGCACCCAACTCCAGCTCCTCAGAAACTGCGTTAGGGAACTGGAGCTGGATGAACTTCGGATCATTCGGGAGTCTGGGGGCTAATTAAGGGGATTTACAGGGAGGTAGTCACACCTCAGGTACAGGAAAAAGGTAGATGGGTTACAGTCAGGGGAGGGAAAGGGAACAGGAAGACAGTGCAGGGATCCCCTGTGGCCGTTCCCCTCAATAACGAGTCTCCCTTTTTTGATATTGTTGGGGGATACGACTTACCGGGGTAAGCCATGGGGTACAGGTCTCTGGCACAGAGTCTGTCCCTGTTGCTCAGAAGGGAAGGAGGGAGCGGAGGAGAGCATTAGTCACTGGGGACTCCATAGTTAGGGGGACAGATAGGAGATTCTGTGGCAATGACAGAGACTTGCTGTTGGTATGTTGCCTCCCCGGTTCCAGGGTCTGTGATGTCTTGGATCGTGTTTTCGGGATCCAGGGGGAGGGGGAGCAGCCCCATGTCGTGGTCCACATAGGCACCAACGACATAGGTAGGAAAAGGGATGGGGATGTAAGGCAGAATTTCAAGGAGTTATGGTGGAGACTTAGATCTAGAACAAACAGAGTTGTTATCCTTGGTTTGTTACCCGTGTCACGTGCTAGCGAGGTGAGGAACAGGGAGAGATAACAGTTGAACACGTGGCTACAGGGATGGTGCAGGAGGGAGGGATTCAGATACCTGGATAATTGGGGCTCTTTCTCGGGTAGGTGGGACTTCTACAAATGGTATGGTCTACACCTGAACAAGACGGGTGCCAATATCCTTGGGGGGGGAAATTTGCTAATGCTCTTCGGGAGGGTTTAAATTATTTCAGCAGGGGGATGGGAACCTGAATTGTAGCCCCAGTGTACAGGAGGTTGAGAGTAGTGAGGTCGTGAATAAAGTTTCAAGGTTGCAGGAGTGTACCGGCAGGCAGGAAGATGGTTTGAAGTTTGTCCACTTCAACGCCAGGAGCATCCGGAATAAGGTGGGTGAACTTGCAGCATAGGTTGAGACCTGGGACTTCGATGTTGTGGCCATTTCGGAGACATGGATAGAGCAGGGAAAGGGATGGTTGTTGCAGGTTCTGGGCTTTAGATGTTTCAGTAAGATCAGGGAAGGTGGTAAACGAGGGGGAGGTGTGGCATTGTTAGTCAAGGACAGTATTACGGTGGCAGAAAGGACATTTGATGAGACTTGTCTACTGAGGTAGTACGGGATGAGGTTAGAAACAGGAAAGGAGAGGTCACCCTGTTGGGAGTTTTCTACAGGCTTCCAAAAATTTCCAGAGATGTAGTGGAAAGGATTGCAAAGATGACTCTGGATAGGAGCAAAGGTAATAGGGTAGTTGTTATGGAGGACTTCAACGTTCCAAATATTGAATGGAAACGCTATTGTTCGAGTACTTTAGATGGGCCAGTTTTTGTCCAATGTGTGCAAGAGGGTTACCTGACACAGCACGTAGGTAGGCCAACAAGAGGCGAGGCAACATTGGATTTGGTACTGGTTAGTGAACCAGACCAGGAGTTAGAATTGGAGGTAGGTGAGCACTTCGGTGATGGTGACTACCATTCGGTTACGTTTACTTTAGCGATGGAAAGGGATCGGGATATACTGCAGGGCAAGAGCTACAGCTGGGGGAAAGGCAATTATGAGGCAATTAGGCAAGATTTAGGATGCAAAAGATGGGGAAGGAAACTGCAAGGGCTGCGCACAATTGAAATGTGGAGCTTGTTCAAGGAACAGCTACTGCGAGTCCTTGATAAATATGTACCTGTCAGGCAGGGAGGAAGCGGTCGAGCTAGGGAACCGTGGTTTACTAAAGAAGTTGAATCTCTTGTCAAGAGGAAGAAGGAGGCTTATGTGAAGATGAGGCGTGAAGGCTCAGTTCGGGCGCTTGAGAGTTACAAGTTAGCCAAGAAGGACCTAAAGAGAGAGCTAAGAATAGCCAGGAGGGGACATAACCATCTAGAAAGGAATAATTTGATAAGGGATAGTCAACACGGTTTTGTGAAGGGTAGATCGTGCCTCATAAACCTTATTGAGTTCTTTGAGAAGGTGACGAAACAGGTGGATGAGGGTAAAGCGGTTGTTGTGGTGTATATGGATATCAGTAAAACGTTTGATAACGTTTCCCACAGTAGGCTATCGCAGAAAATACGGAGGCATGGGATTGAAGGCGACTTAGCAGTTTGGATCAGAAATTAGCCAGCTGAAAGAAGACAGAGGGTGGAGGTTGATGGGAAATGTTCAGCCTGGAGTTCAGTTACTAGTGGCGTACGGCAAAGATCTGTTTTGGGGCCACTGCTGTTTGTCATTTTTATAAATGACCTGGATGAGGTCGTAGAAGGATGCGTTAGTAAATTTGTGCATGACACTAAAGTCGGTGGAGTTGTGGATAGTGCGGAAGGATGTTGCAGGTTACAGAGGGACATAGATAAGCTGCAGAGCTGGGCTGAGAGGTGGAAAATGGAGTTTAATGCGGAAAGGTGTGAGGTGATTCACTATGGAAGGAGTAACAGGAATAGAGAATGCAGGGCTAATGGCAAGATTCTTGGTAGTATGAATGAGCAGAGAGATCTCGGTGTCCTTGTGCTTAGATCCCTGAATGTCACCACCCAGGTTGATAGGGTTGTTCGGAAGGCGTAAGGTGTGTTAGGCTTTATTGGTAGAGGGATTGAGTTTCGGACCCATGAGGTCATGTTGCTGCTGTACCAAACTCTGGTGCGGCTGCACTTGGAGTATTGCGTACAGTTCTGGTCGCCGCATTGCAGGAAGGATGTGGAAACATTGGAAAGGGTGCAGAGGAGATTTAGCAGGATGTTGTCTGGTATGGAGGGAAGGTCTTATGAGGAAAGGCTGAGGGACTTGAGGCTGTTTTCGTTAGAGAGAAGAAGGTTAAGAGGTGACTTAATAGAGATATACAAGATGATCAGAGGATTAGATAGGGTGGACAGTGAGAGTATTTTTCCTCGGATGGTGACGGCTAGCAGGAGGGGAAATAGCTTTAAATTGAGGGGTGATAGATATAGGACAGATGTCAGAGGTATGTGCTTTGCTCAGAGAGTAGTAAAGGCATGGAATGCCCTGCCTGCAACAGTAGTAGACTCAACAACTTTAAAGGCACTTAAATGGTCATTGGATAAACATATGGATAATAATGGAGTAGTGCAGGCTAGATGGGCTTCATATTGGTTTCACAGGTCGGCGCAACATCGTGGGCCGAAGGGCTTGTACTGCGCTGTAATGTTTTTTGTTCTATGTTCAATGTGGGTCAAGAAAATTGTATCACCAATTTTTCAACTGACACTAAAATAGCTGGGGAAGTAAGTTGTTAGGAAGAAATAAGAAATTTACAAATGGATGTGAATAATTTCGGTGAAGGGGATAACATTTCCCAGATAAAATTTAAGGTAGATAGGTATGAACTTATCCATTTTGGTGAGAGGAGTCGGCTTATATAGAAATACTTCAGTATGCTTTCGTGCAACAGATCTGTATGGCCTCCTCCATGAATTGTAGAAAACTAGCAGGAACATACAGCAGGAAATAAGGAAGGCAAAGAGAATTCCCAAATTTATTCCAAAGGAAAATAGCTTAAAAGTAGCTGCATTCGTGCAAGGCAGGAATGAGAATGCATCTCGAGTAATATGAACAGTTTTGGTGATGAGAGATGTAGTAGCATTGCAAGCAGTTCAGAAGAGGTTCACCAGATTGATTTTAGAGATAAAGGGGTTTAATTATGAAGAGAAACGGAGCATTTTAGTCCTATTCTCTTTGGAAATTAAAAGGATGAGAGAAAATCTAATTGAGGTATGTAAGATGTGAAAGGGGACTGATAATGTAAAAGTAGAGAGGGTATTTCTTCATGTGGAACCATCTAGAAAAAGAGGTCATCTGTCGCAGATTTAATATGGAGTGAGTACAAATTGCCCTTGTCAAATGGTCATGTGTGGAATTCACTACCCGCGGGTTCAGGGTCTGATGGGACAGTAAATAAATGAAGGTTTTGGAGAACTAGCAGGAATGTTGAGACAAGACTAGAGCAGGTTCCAGCTGCTGGATTGCTTCTTGTTCTTACATTTTGTTTTTTTTTTCTTTCTGGAGCATTCAGCAAATCAAATGTGCTACACAGGAACTTGGGAAGGATTGGTTATTAAACAGGAAACAGATATTAGGGATAACTCAGTCTTTATCAGTTTGACCGAACGTAAACCTGTGCAGCCACACAGTGATCATTGCTGGTCCCCAGTGCTTGTAATATTTATCAGTAATTTGGAGAGTGAAAAAATGCATTGCAACTAAAATTTATGATGACACTAAGATAGGCAGGAAATTAAATTATGAAGGGGAGGTGGAAATTCTGTAAATGGATAAGGACAGGTTAAGTCAATTGGCAACAAATTGGTGGATGGAATACAATGTAGGTAAATGTGAACCTTTCAATTTTTCATGAAGAATAATGGCAGAATATTACACAAATAGAGACCGGTTACAGGACTTAGTGATACCACAAGTACTGGAGTACACTGACCCGTTCAGACATCAGAAATGTTGCTCCGTCTTCCTGATGGTCTGCTCCCTAATGTTCCCAGTGGCCCCATTGCTCTCAGTAAACACTGGATATTTTAATGTGGTTGGTTTGCAATGGGATGTGATGATGTGGAGCGTAGTTTGAGCCGTACATCGGGGGTTGCTCTTTATCTGAAATGCCATTCTTTCTTTCTATGTGGAGACATGAAGACAATAGGAATGGCTAACTACTTCTGAATGCAGACACTGTGGCAGCTGCCAGGACAGGGGACATTCACCAACATAATGTACTGTGCATGGTCACACTGTAACATTAATGGAATGAGACGTCCTCCAGTTCCTCTGCCTCTCCGCATTGACAGGGGGATATTGCAGAGCCATGTCCACGAGAAAAAAGAAAAGGAAAAGAAACAGTTTGAATTATGATTAAAAGCAGAGGAAATGAAAGGTGAGAGGGCTGTTTATTTCAGAATTAAAAGAGAAACAGAGAGAAGAAATGGAGAAAGAGAGAAAAAAAAACAGAAAGAGGGAGAGTTCGAACTTCAGAAGTTGGCAATTAGAGATGAATGTCAACTTAAAAGGATGGAGGCGAAGGTTAAAGTTGGGCTTAATGAGCAAGATTGTGATGACAAGCAAAACCATCGTAGCAAAACCATCATTTGTAGTAGCACAAAAGTTCACTTCCTGAGTTAGAGAGAACTTATGTAGAAGAGCAGAGATTTAAAACTGCAAGATTATCAGTTGAAATGGCTGATGATAATGAGTTGGGCAAAAAAAGAAGTCAGAAGGTTGGTAAAAGCACTGGGAAAATGGATATGGGAAAACAGAATGAGTCAGAGATTTTTGCTGAAGTGCAAATAAAAACCTCAGTGGAAGCTAAAAAGATACACCAGAACGCATAACATGGTCAGGTTGAGACGAAAGTGCCAGAAATCTTTGAAAAATCTACTTGAGGGTAAGGTTTACTCATTCTGAGGAAGGGTCACTGAACCCGAAAAAGTTAACTCCGATTTTTTCTTCAGCTACCAGACTTGCTGAGCTTTTCCAACAACTTCTGTTTTGTTCCTGATTTACAGCATCCACAGTCCTTTCGGTTTCTAACAGGCTTACTCACGTATGCCAGGAAGAGTTACATAAAGAAATTACAATTTTAAGATGTACAGGAGCATGTCAATCTTTGATGCTGAGAGATGAGGAGATATGTCATTCAGAAGGACTATTGCCAGAAAAAAAAAGCCTGGTAATATGTGAAACTTATGGTGAGAAGAGCAGTGTTCCATTATGTAAAGTGAGATTGGAGTTTCCAGTGAAAAGTGGAGAAGTGTTGGTAGGAGTACTAAAGGAACTTTGAGCTTCAGGAATAGAATTTGTCCTTGGTAAGTACAACTTGATGAACTATTTCTCACAGGTCATTTCTCGTTTGCCCTAACATGTGGGTTACAGAAAACAAGTGTTGGTAGCACATGAATTACTAATAAGAGGTGATAGAGTAAGCCAAAGTGCAAAATCACTCTCATTGGTCTGGGTACTGCCTTTCATTCTTGCATGTCATTGTATGTGAACAAAAGATATCTTTAGGCTCTGATTACTCTGTACTATCGCATTGAGGCCAGTTGGGTAGAGTCCATAAGACCATAAGATATAGGAGAAGTGGTAGGCCCATTGATTCTGCTCTACTATTTGATCGTGGCTAATTTTGCAAAACAAGTCATAGTGTCAGCTGTTGGAAATCCCTAGGCAGCAATGTAACCAGTACCTTTACTGTCCATTCCTGCGTTTGAAGAACTCTTTACAAGGCTCATAAATAATTACGTAGAACCCCTACCTAAAACAAAAAAAATAGTATTTATTAACCATGATGGACGTGTCCACGAAGTTTCCAGAGGTCATTCCATTTTGCAGTATCATGGCTAAAAGAATTGCAGAAGAGTTACTGAAATTTTTCACCAGATACCAACTACCCACAGAAATACAATCAGATCAATGGTCATTATTTACGGAAGTAATTCAAGGAGGTTATGGATATCTTTGGAATAAAACAATCGAAATCCATTGAATACCATGCAGAATCACAGGGAGTATTAGAACGGTGGCATCAAACTTTAACGACCATGTTGTGGGCTTATAGTCAAGACTATCCAGAGGACTGGGATAAAAGCATTCTGTTCGTACTTTTTGCAATTTGGGATGCATGAAATGAATCCGCCAAATTCAGTCTATTTGAATTAATTTTTTTGGGTACAAGGTGAGAGAAACATTGAAATGAATTAAAAATGTGTGAATTGGCTAGACAGCATGTAAAAGTAGAACAGCATATGATGAAACATGAAGTAGACAAGAAATCAAAGGTTTGCAATTTTGCCAGTGGGCATAGAGAGTTAGTGTTACTTCCAGTGGTAGGTGAACCTTTAAAAACGAGGTTTAGTAGGCTTTATTAAATCGAAGGTAGATTCAGTGAGGTGAATTATTTGATAAGAATGCAAGATAGAAATAAATCTCACCGTGGATGTCATGTGAATATTTCGTGCGGGAAAATGCTCTCGAGCTCCTCGCTTGCATTTCCCGCACCTCTGCCCTCAAATCCCCTCCTTGCAACAAACGCAAAGAAAGAATCCCCCTTGTCCTCACCTATCACCACTCGAACCTCCGAATTCAAATTATCATTCTCCGTCACTTCTGCCACCTGCAATCTGACCCCACAACCAAGGATTTATTTCCCTCCCCACCCCGATCTGCCTTCCGTAGGGACCGCTCTCTCCACGACTCCGTCATCTGCTCCACACCCACCACGAGCCCCAAACCCCCGGCACCTTTCCCTGAAACTGCAGGAAGTGCTACTCTTGCCCTGACACCTCGCCCATCACCTCCATCCAAGGACCCAGAAAAACCTTCCACACCAGTCAGATGTCCACCTGCACATCTGCTAATGTGGCCTACTGCATCCGCTGCTTCCGATGTGGCATCCTCTACGTCAGTGAGACCAAGCAGATGCTCGGGGACAGCTTTGTGGAATATCTGCGCTCTGTTTGCAACAAACAACAACACCTTCCAGTCCCGAACCACTTCAACTCCCCCTCCCACACCTTGGGTGACATGTCCATCCTAGGCCTCGTCCAGTGTCACAATGACACCACCCAGAAACCGGAGGAGCAGCAACTCATATTCTGCCTTGGGGGCCTACAACCCATGACCAATCCTCCCTCTCATCCCTGCCTCCTTGACCTGACACAACCTGTCCGTCTTCTCTCCCACCTATTTGCTCCTCACACCTCACTGACCAATTCCGAGCACTGCCTACCTGCACTCACCTATCACCATCCCACCTACCTTCCCCAGACCCACCCCTGCTCTCTCCATTTATTTTATAGCGCCCTTTCCCCCCATTTCTGAAGTAGGGTGCAAATCCAAAACGTCAGCTTTCCATCTCCTCTGATGTTGCCTGCCTACTGTGTTCATCCAGCTCCACACTGTGTTATCTCTTATTTATGTCCTGGGTTTTTCTTTGAAGAGAGGTTTGCAAATTCAGAAATGATGCAGAGTCTATGGAGTAACAGTTTAGTAATGGAAGTGGAGTGGCCAGTCCACCCAGTTCACGTATTTTTTTTTTTAGCAGCAGCAGTCACAAGATGTGTGAGTCCAGAAGAGTTGCAAACCTCAGTAAAGGATTACTCTGACTTTCACTGAAATCTCTCTCGGGATGTTGTTCCCATCTGCCTGTTAGAATCTGTGGTTGAATTTACCTTTTTGCTGAGGGGTGTGTTTATGGGATGCTATTTCATTGGAACAGCTAATTAGTAATAGCTACTGTGTCAGGTCGACTAAGTTTTCCAACAGTTAATTTATTCTGAATTCTGCTTTCTTTTGTTCATGTTTCAACAGTAGTGTTTATATAAATTCTGTTTTGCTCAAAACTGAGTGGTTTGAACAGTTATGTTGTATCTGGCGCACCCACTTTACATCTGCCTTCTAAATAAGAAATTGGGGTCTAACCTACCTTCTTGAAATGTTTTGAGGGGGCTCTGACCTGGTACATAACAGTAACCAAACGCATCAATGATTCAATAGTCAAATTGTGTCAATTACTCACTATCATGGTCTCACGGATGTTAAGGGATGCTGAAGAAAGTTCACTGGTCTCAAAACTTTACCTCTGTTTCTTTCTCCACAGATGCTGCCAGCCCCGCTGAGTTTCTCCAGCAACTACAGTTTTTGTAACATGTCAGGTTTACTGGGATCTGGAAATTGATACTGGTATCAGTGGCAACCACTGTTTCCTTCTGAAAGTAATTGTATTGCTTTTATTTAATTCAGTATCAATCCTAGGCAAGGTAGTGGGTAAAGTAAAGTGGCCAGGCTGAGTGGCCTGAGGTGAGTCATTGGTGTTTGCAGTCTCTATGAAGCTGTGAGTTGAAATCTCACTCCTGGCAACATTTCAGCTGAGTTACAACCAGGCCCTTGCAGCTCTTTCTGTAGGATTCTCAAGCAGCAGCTTCTGCATGTGGGCCCCTCTCTCGGAAGGATGAAGCAGTTCATGCGGTGTACTTTTCAGGATTACTCGAAAAACCTGGGAGAAAGGCACGAACAGGGCTAGCCAATTGCCCTTTGTCTCTCTTGGGGCCATTCCCTCATTGAAAGACTGTGCCAGAAATTTGGGTGTATACAAATACCAGGCGTCATGCCGAGGTGATAAAGTGATCCATCGGAGATCTCCTGTGATTTCCCAGCAGACGTTTCAGAACCAAAAAAATCATATGGTGCAGATGGAAACCATTCAGCCTAACTTGACTGAACAGGCTTTCTGATGATACAGTACGTAACTTTGCAACCATTCATTCTTTAAACTTTATTTTAGTTTAAATGGATGGATTTGGGCCAGGGTAATTGGCAGATGTTAAAATCTAATAGAGGAAACAAAGCAACTGATTGCCTGCGTAAGGGGATTTTGCCTCTTGGCTGCACCCCGCTTATGTGACACAATTAACCAGCACATTGGGCTGTTAATTGGAAGGCTGAATGTTTCGGGCACACCCAGGGACGAAGCTAGGGGATCTTATTGTCCAGCCAGCAATCTCTGTCACTTACTGTGCATATTTTGGATGTGTGAAGATGTCTCCCAAACGATGCTTCCCAGATTTCCTGTCAGAATCTCATACCAAGATCAAACAGCGAGATAGCCATCGCCAAAGTCAGTATCATAACTTGGAGAAAAACTGTGCACTTCGTATTCTCATAGATTGAGCAGTTTCTCTTAGGTGAAGATCAGACGATCAGAACAGTTGTACTTCACCAAATGAGTACTTAAGAATCATAAGAAGGCACAGATTGCGATTTTGCGTGGGGAACCTTGATGTGACTGATAAATGGAATTGTCTTGTTATAGGTAGATAGGGAAAATATTCTCACATTTTGTAAACTAACTTTATTTTGTTTTGTTACACGCTTGTAGAAAGTGAAGGAATGTCGGTCGCCAGAGTATACTGAATTCCTCTGCACTCATTTCGAGATGCACAAAAGACCCTTTCTGAACACATTGAAAGTACACTAACGGGCGATCAGAAATGTCAAAAGATGCTAAGTGTGTGATTGCATTTTTTTCTAAATGTGAAAAACTCTTGCGCCTGACTCACCATCATGTCTGTTGTTGCACACTGGACACTCTGGGTGTTACTCCAGTGCTGCTTTTGCCTCGTTTTCATCGACTCCATGTTTATACTCCCCTTTCCACTATCCTAAAAAAAGGAAAAAACACGACGATCTGATCAGCTCATCGGCGTCTCAAGAAGAGTCCCGACTCAAAACATCAACTTTCCTGCTCCACTGATGCTGTTTGGCCTGCTGTGTTTCTCCAGCTCCACTCTGAGTTATCTCTGACCCCAGCATCTTCCAGTCTGCCTGTAAATACGTTCATGTTTTTAACTGAATGAGCTGCTAATGGGTCCGGAGCATGACAATGTTTTCTTATAAAAGATGGCATGCACTGTACAACTCGTCTGATACACGTAACCGGAGAGGGGAAGAAATCTGAAAAGTTATATGTCACAAGGAATTGAAATTGCATTGTTTTTCTTCCTTATACAACAGCAAATATTGCCAAGAAGACTTGATGCAAGATTTGGCAATTAGGACAGCAGTGAAATAATAAGTTCCATCCACATTTATAAACAAGAGAGGACAGCACACCTTGCCTAGATTTTAAGGTATCATCACTGATTCTGTGCTCATCTGAACCGGGGATTTTTCCGCGTGTGTGGTGACAGTCACAGACCCTACGCTGCCGAATAACTTTGGAATAGCGGCTGAGTCAAACTTCCAGAATTGTGAACCGTATTGTCACTCAGCACGTTCTCCTCCAATGTGTAATTTACTCCGTGTCAACCAAAGGGAGAAAATGCTTTCACAAATGACCATCTAAATTTGAGAAAGCTTGTGAAGTTCCCGTGTTTTTTATTTGTATTGAATGCAAACAGAATTTACTGAATTAGAAATCTCATCCGTTAGCCTTGCATTACGTCTCACAGATTGTTTTATTTTGAACGATGCATTAATGGACTGTGGTGCAAAATTGGTGCATTGGTTGGGGAATCCCCGATCACCAAATGGCCCGAGGTAGCGGGATCAATGGTTCAGTAGGCCTTTTCCTCTCATTCCTGCTGCATTCCAGTGATTGTACCAGTCTAACTTATCGCAAAGCCGCTTGTGAGCATGTTGGCATGGCCAAGTTGTCTAAGACGCTGTACTCTAGTTCCAGTACCCATTGGAGGTGTGGTTTCTACTCCAGCCGATTTTACAATTGAGTTTGCAGCTCATCGCACAGAGGCTTTGCTTTTTTGCTTTGGCGGCCAGTGCAGGTGAAATAATGCTAAAAATCTGAGCCCAAATCTGAGGGAGTACTGTGCCTTTCATTCCAATGGCTTGTAGCAATTTCTGTCTGCGTAGAATCAGGTTATCAGCTCTGCCGTAATTCACCAGCAAGCAATTGCCACAGATTATTATTATGGGAAGAGAATTGAGCTGTTGCTCTGCTAAGTAATATTGGACTGCTCCAGGCTAGGCAGAAAGAAAAAAAATGACCTCTGACTTTTGGAAACAAGCTTTTTATTTCTGCACACAGTCATAACACAAAGCCAGGAAACTGATAAACATGAGTGGTTTTGGACAGTAACAACGTGTTCAACAGTTCAGACAAGTGGCACTCATTTAGCCATGCAGAAGAACTCAGACACTGTGGTTTAAAATCCCTCAGGTTTGAGAAACAGCCAGAAATCACAAAGATTACTTCTGAGGCTGACGGTATTACCGGCAGCAAACTTTGTTGAACACGACGAAAAAAATGTGTATGGATTTGCTTTAGCAATCAACAGGACAGACCTGTGCTTCAGCAAACTGACAGCAGAGCAGATCAAAGTCGGCATGATTACAATCTGCACCGGGGTAACCCCAAGGGATTTCAAATCCATTTCCTTAATGACTCGGCGGCTAATACATGATTCAGCTACCATGGCCTCTTGCATTGAATTTTGTTGGTGACTATCGCCGTTGTGAGGATGCAAAAAATATCTCAGCTGGTTCCGGGTTGAAAATCATTCCCATTCGCAAATTCATTCATGACTTGAATGCTTCTGTCTCGGATTTTCCTCTCTTTGTTAAAACAAAACAGGTTTGTTGTTTCTAAACACGGGCCTCTTGCATGCTCGGAGAATCGAAATGAAAATAGCAAATGACAGCAAAATAATCTCACTGCCTGGTTAAGGGGGTCCTGCAGTTTGCAAACCTCCTCGGAAATGCCACGAGAAATTGCAAGTGTGTTTGTGTCATTAGCACCTTGCGAGCACTTGTTTTGTGAAAGCAGTAGTACTATAGATTGCAGTCCGTAGGGTTCAAACCTACACGTGAGCGAACCAAATGGATTACCAACCCACCATTTATCCACTCACACGGTTACCTCCAAGTTTACTGCTCTGAATCGCCTCTTGCATTGGATTTCATCTGCAAATATCATTGTTGAGGGTTGTCGAACGAAAATCCCAGTCAATTTTGTTAAGAAAATCTTTTCCCTTCCGAAATTATTGCATAGCCTTTCTGTATTCTCTATCTCTTTTTCTTCTCTTTATTGGAAAAGAATCAGCTTTGTTGCTTCTAAACATGGCCATCTTGCGTTCTCAGTGAGCATGGTAAGTATTGAACGTGCAAAATATTGCACTCAAAAATGTACTAGTGAAGCCCCTGCAGCGTCCAACTTTGCAGCCATACATTCTTTTAACTGTGTTTTTTTTTTGGGAAATGGATGGATTTTCGCCCGGACAATTTGCAGCCATGAACATTTAACATAGAAGGCAGGAAAAAAAAACTGAACGTCTGGTTTAGGTGATCCTACCGATTGTGCGCACATCTATTATTGTGGTGCAGTTGCTAGGGACATTCAGCTGATAAATGGAAGTCTGAGTGTTTCGGGCACATCCAGAGACAAAGCCAGGGGTTTGTTATTGCCAGCAGTATTCTCTGGCTCTCGCTGGGCAGATTTCCGATGCGTGAACATGTCTCCCAAATCTTTTCAGCTAAACTGCCAATAATCCAACAATAATCCACATGTTCACTGATATTATGATCGTCCTGTCCCTCGCTTCTTGTTTTATCCCTCTCTCCTTTATATTCACTGTCAGCACCTTCCTCGGAAATAACCCTGTACCTTACCATCCACACAGAATACTGACCCATCTGCAAACACCCTTTGCTCCACTTGTACCCGGTGTCCCCAAGGATACATCATTGGATTTTCCTATTTCTCATCTGCCACTGATGGAATCATCGAAAAGCGCTGTTAGTTTTCCCACGCCCACTGACAATAACCAGATCTACCTCAACGCCCTCCCTTTGCACTCCACCATTCCAGGAATATCCTCCATTTTAAAGTTAGCAAATCAAAGTCATCGTCTTCGATTGCTGCTGAAAAAGCCATTCCCAATTTCCAAGTTCCCTCCTATCCTGGCAACTGTCTAAATCTGAAGAGTGACCACATGGAAAATGATTCAAACTGAGAAAGAATCCTACACTACTGTCTGACCCAGCAGTAACCTGCACAGCTACCACCTTTGCTGTCTGGTTTCAGGTATTGGTGGATATCCGTGTTCGTTCTAAGAAAAATAAACAAGTACTGAAATTCACATTGACCATGGAGAAACCTGTGGGTAGCAACTAATAACAGGGGAGCAGCTAAGTGGCTTTTTAAAGTGTAACTTTATTGTTTTTCTTTTGTAAATCTACAACAGTGAATAGAGTTTTATTTTAAATAACATGTTGCTAATGAGATATGCCTCTTGATTAAATTTTAAAAATATAAAAACTTACATGCTAAACCAGCCTGGAGCAGTGTTTTTTTTAGAGCAGAAAGACCGTGCTGTTTTCTGGGTCTGTAGATTGTTAAGATGCAAAAATGGCCTTCAGTAGAGTAAAGTATTCTTCCGGTCAGATGTGGGAAATTAGGGAGAGTTTCAATGTCACTGATGATTCTGTCTGCAGAAAGTGTGTTTGATTGTGAAACCTTCCGTATCACATGGACAGGCAGGAGCAGCACTTAGAGGCAATGATGAATTTACAGCAGCGAGGGGATATGATGTGTGGCAGCTGCAGGGAGGGAGATAAACCGAAGATGCAGTCAGGTAGTTGGGTGACCTCCAGGAAAGTGAGACAGTGACAGGTAGTGCAGGAGTCTCCTGTGGCTATAACTATCTTGCAGCACTGACAGCTAGGTTCCTGGTACAAAGACTGACTATAATGTGACACTATTTTCCAGGCCACTGAATGTGATGGAGTCTCTCTAATCAGAGGCACAGACAGACATACAAAACAGTAAGTCAAACAGACAGGGCAGGAAGGAAAAAAGTAGAGGACTGCATTTATTTCAATGAAAAAGGCCTAACAGGTAAGGCAGATGAACTCGGAGCATGGTTAGGAAAATGAGACTGGGATATCATAGCAATTGCAGATATGTGGCTCAGGGATGGACAGGAATGGCAGCTTAATATTCCAAGGTAGAGATCCTACAGGAAGGATCACAGTGGGGGTGGATAGTGGGACAAGAGAAAAGGGGGAGTGACATTTTTGTTGAAGGATAACATTACAGCTGTATTTCGGGAGGATTTTCCAGAGAGGACATTCAGGGATGTCATATGGATAGAACTGACACATATGAAAGGGATGATCGCCTACCTGCGACTGTACTATAGACCCCCAAATAGTCAGTGGGAAAGTGAGAAACATAGTTGTAAGAACATCTCAGTTATCTTCAAGAATAATAGGTAGTTATGGTGGCGGGTTTTAACGCTCCAAGCATAGACTGGGACTGCCATCGTGCTAAGGATTTGAATGCAGAGGAATTGGTTAAGCGCATACAAGAAAATTTTCTGATTCAGTACATGGATGTACCTTCAAGAGAAGGTGCAAAACTTGACCTACTGTTGGGAAATAAGGCAGGGCAGGTGACTGAGGTATCAGCAGGGGAGCATTTTGACGCCAATGACCATATTCTAAGAGTAGTGAAGTAGAGATGGAAAAGGATAGACCGGATCTAAAAGTTAAAGCTTTGAATTGGAGGAAGGCCAATTTCGACATTATTAGGCAAGAGCTTTCAAAAGTTGTTTGGGTGGAGGATGTTTGAAGGTAAAGGGACGGCTGGAAAATGTGTAGCCTTCAATAATGAGATGACGAGAGTACAGGTACAATATGTTCCTGTTTGTGTGAAATGCAAGGCTGGTAGGTGTAAGAAGTGTTGGATGACTAGGCAACTTGAGGTTTTGGACAAGAATAAGAAGGAAGCTTATGTCAAGTATAGACAGTAGAATCAAGTGATTTCCCAGAAGAGTATAAAGGCAGTAGGAGCGTATGTAAGAGGGAATTCAGAAGGGCAAAAAGGGCACATGAGATAGCTTTGGCAAATAGGGTTGTGGAGAATCCAAATCTTTGTTCTTCTTTGTTCAAAGTGTTTACACAAATATTTTAAGGACAAAAGGGTAACTGGTGAGAGAATGGGACCCTTAACGATAAGCAAGGCCACAAGTGCATGGAACAGCAGGAGACAGGAGAGATAATAAATGAGTATTTTACACCAGTGTTTACTGTGGAGAAGGATGTGGGAGATAAAGAATGTGTGGAAATAATTAAAAATCTTGTAAAATGTTCATTTTACAAAGAAGGAGGTGGATAAACCCCGGGGGCCTGATCAAGTGTACCCTAGAACATTGTGGGAAGCTAAGGACGTGATTGCTTTGCCCCTTGCTGAGATATCTGGATCATCAATAGGCACAGGAAAGGTGCCGGATGCCTGGAGGTTGGCCAATGTGGTTCTACTATTGAAGAAATGTGGTAAGAAAATGTCAGGGAGCTATAGACCAGTGAGCCTGACAATCAGTGGTGGGAAAGTTGTTGGAGGGATTCCTGGGAGACAGAGTTTTCATGTATTTAGAAAGGCAAGGACTGATCAGGGTTAGCCAACATGGCATTGTGCATGCGAAATCTTTGATTCTGTTTTTTTGGATAAGTAACAAAAAGGATTGAAGAAGAGAGAACAGTGGACATTATCAATATGGACTTCAGTAAAGCGTTTGATAAATTTCCTCATGGTAGACTGGATAGCACCATTAGATTACATGGGATAGAGGGAGAACTAACTATTTGGATACAGAACTGCTCAAACGTAGAAGAGGGGGTGGTGGAGGAGGGCTGTTTTTCAGACTGGGCTGTGACCAGCAGTATGCCGCAAGGATCGGTGTTGGGTCCACAGCTTTTAGTCACGTATGTCAATGATCTGCATGTGAACATAGGAGTTATGGTTAGTAAGTTTGCAGATGACACCAAAACTGGAGGTGTAGTGGATAGGAAAGAAGGTTACTTCACAGTACAAGGAGATCTTGCTCAGATGGGTCAATGAGGCACTGAGTGGCAGGTGAAGTTAAATTTCGTGAAATATGAGAATCTGCATGTTGGAAAGGCAAATCAGGCCAGGTCTTACACACTTAATGGTAAGGCCCTGGGGACTATTGCTGAACAAAGAGACCTTGGAGTGCAGGTTCATATTTCCTTGAAAACGGAGTCACAGTAGATAGGATAGTGAAGAAGGCATTTGGTAGGATAGTTTTTATTGGTCACTGCATTGAGTATATCAGTTTGGAAGTCATGTCGTGGCTGTACAGGACTTTGATTATACCACTATTGGAGGAAAGTGTGTAATTCCGGTCTTCCTCCTCTCGAAAAGATGTTGTGAAACTTGAAAGTGTCCAGAAAAGTGTCGGCATGGACAAGTGGACTGAAGTACCTGTGTCCGTGCTGTATATCTCTATGACTCGATTTTGTCAACAATCTTGCTGTTGTATATGACCAAAGATCGGTTGTGATCATATCTCACTCTATCCTTGATACGAGATACAGTTCAGAGTGCATTCTCTCTCTCAGACACTGAGGCCCCACTCTTTTATGTCCCTTTGATTTGGAGAACAGAGGGGTTATTACATCAAGCTATAACCTCCCATTTGCTTACCCCAATCTGAGTGATGTGAGGAATAGAGAGGTGAATACATCTCATGCTGTATCCTTCCATGGTCCAGCCTCTCCCTGTCCCTATGTTGTGAGGAATGAGGTACCAATACAGTTTATTGCATTAATGCGAGTAGTCTTCATGTAACCTGAGCCAGGGACTGATCACAATGAAAGCACTTTCCTAAGTTGAACAATCTTGTGCATCAGATCAAGGACAGAGGGGCAACGAGCAGATGTTGTTCTCACATGTTACTGAGATTAAACTTGGCCTCAAATATTAATCACTGTCATTACTCATGAACTCACTGGTGTTTCATCAGGTTAAATTTCACATTGAAACTCTTCCCACAATCAGTGCAGGTGAACGGCCTCTTCCCTGTGTGAGATCATTGGTATACAGTGAGTTGGGATGACTAATTGAACCCAGTCCCACAGTGAGACCACCTGAGCAGTTTCTCATCAGTGTGAACACATTGATGACTGGCCGGGTCGGTAGAGATTTTTTAGCATATTCCAGAGCCTGGCCATTTATAGTGTCTCTCCTCTGTGTGAACCTGTTGGTGTTTCAGCAGGTTGTATTTCTGAGCGAATGCCTTCCCACATTGTGAGCAGGTGAATGATCTCTCCACCGTGTGAATCCACTGGTGATTATGGAGGTCACATGATTGTCTGAACCCCAGCCCAACAGTGAGAGCATCTGAAGGGCCTCTCGTCACTGTGAACACATTGATGGAAAGTTAGGGTCCCAGAGCTTTTCTTGCACTTGGCACAGTCTGGGCATTCATAAGATCTCTCCTCTGTTTAAACGTGCTGGTGACTCAGCAGAATTGATTTTCGAGAAAATGTCTTCCCACATTCTGAACAGGTGAGTGGCCTCTCCCCAGTGTGCTTCCGCTGGTGTTCAATGAGGGTGGATGGTTGCTTGAAACCAGACTCACAGTAAGAGCACATGAAGGCTGTCTCGTCTTTGTGAATACATTGATGGGATATCCGTGCCCTGAGCTTTTAATGCACTTTCCACATTCTGGGCATTTAAAAAGTTTCTCCTCTGTGTGAACTTGCTGGTGTTTCAGCAGGTTGGATGATTGAGTGAATCCTTTCCCACAGTCGGGGCAGATGAATGGCCTCTCCCCAGTGTGGCCTGCATTTATGTTCTGACAGGGCAGCTGATCTGCTGAAGCCTTGTCCACACGTACATCACATGTACGGTTTCTCCCTACTGTGAATGGTGATTTTTCCTTCTATGTTCAAATTTCAATGCTATCCAGGATACAATAAACTGGTAACTCTATCAGATCCTGAAGTGATAGTTGGTTTTAAGTCTCCTCATTGCAAATCATTTCCTTCTAATATCCTGTGAAACTGGTTGGAGAAAAAGAAAAATGAAAGCAAGTGAGAAAGACAGAAAAGAGAAAAAGAAGACAATATGTAGGAGCAGAAGTAAGTAATTCAGCCCATCGAATCTACTCTTACTATTCAATGACATCAGAGCTGAAATGATAATCCTAAACACCACTTTCCTGCGTTATCCCCCAACACTTGATTCCATTTTTGATGAAAATACTTTATTTCAGCTTTGGATACACTGAGCAGCCAGCCTGTTGAGCCATCTGCAGTAAAGAATTCCACAGAATCAGTATACCCCAAGAGAAGGAATTCCTCCACATCTTAGTCTGATAAGATGATTCCTTACTCTGATCCTCGATTGTCAAACAAGGAGGACCAATCTCTCTGAGTCTATCCTGTCAAGCCCAATGGAATCTTTTGTCTTTCCGTCAGATCTTGTCTCATTCTTATAAACTCCAATGAGTACAGGAATAGTCTGCTCAATCTCATCTCCCGAGAAAATCCTCCCATGTCTAGGATCGATATTGTTAAAATTCCCTGAACTTCCATTCGAAAAGTAAGGGGACTCAAACCATTCACAGTATTCCAGGTGTGACCTGACTAGTGTCATATACAGTTTTAACAAGCCAACCGCATTCCCTTTAAATAAAGGTCAATAGACTATTTACTTTCCAGATTACCCGAAACTGGATGCTAGCTTTTTTGTCTTTTAAGAACAATGTCCCACAATTCTCTCTGTAATGCAGTTTTCTGCAGTGTTTTACCCATGAAAATAACAATCACCTTTCCTAGCTTTCGTGCTAAAACACATAAACCTCAATTTTCCCACATTATATACCATCCACTGAGCTTTTATCGACTTGCTAATCCTGTTTCTATCCCTCTGTAGTTTCGAAGTACCATTCTCACTCCTTGCCTCCATTTATTTGATGCCACCTTGGAACTTGGTGACAGTACATACTCTTCTGTCTTCCAGGTGATTAGTTTATATTGTAAATAATTGTGGACCCAGCATTAATCCCTCCGCAGGAATCCACAAGGTACAATTTGCAATCATGAAACTGCCCTCTTTAATTCGACTCTCTGTCTTCAATTCATTACCCAATCATTGAAAAATATCCTTGACCAATACATATCCCCAACAGGGTGGGTTCATGGGTTCTTATTGTATGAAGTGGTCTCATATGCAATATCTTACCGTATGCTTTTTGGAAATCCAAATATATTTTATCTGTTGGTTTCCCTCTTATTTATCTTGCATGTTTCTGCCTGAAAATATTTTAAAATACTTGCCAGCTATGATTTCCACTTCATAAAATCATGCTGACTCTTCTTAATTCTTTCATGTATTTCTGAATGTTCAGTTATTCAAAATTTAATAGACTCTCGCATTTCTCAATGATGGAGTAGTTTGGGAAATTGAGCTACATTTGCGGGTCTGAGCACTCAGAAAAGGGGACTATGAAAGCTACCAATTGTCATAAAGAACCAAGTGGTGCACCAATGTCCTTCAGCGATGCAACCTGCCACCCGATCAGGTCATAGAGACTCTGGCCTGAATGGGATGGCGAGGGCTGATGGGTTGGTTAAAGCGAGAGGTCTGGAAGGAGGAGGTGGTGAATGAGAGTGGTATGACTGACCAACAGGTAAACCATAACTTTAGCAAAACCTCCCAAAACAGCCATTTCCAAAACCATGAAGGACAAGACTTATGTGACCATCGCTAACTTTAAGCTCTTTCTAAGTCACACAATGCCTCGACATCCAGTACAGGATAAATCGAAGTTCCGTCCAATTCAGTCGAGAAGCTGGGAGCATATTCTGTGCAGGAGAGATGCTAGGAATCACTTCTATACAAAAAGGGTGGTAAAGGAGTGATAGAAGTTCAGAACTATGTTCCAAAAATGGCAGTTGATGCCAAACACTAAGTTGTTAGTTTTAAATCTGAAACAGATAAACTTTTGTTAAGCAAAGGTAGTCAGGGATGTGGGCCAAAGGTAGGTATTAGAGTTAGGCCTTTGTAAGCTCCAAATTGAATGACCCTAAAACACCCCTGATCCAGCTTCCATTTTGAACCTCCCTGTAATCCTGAGCTCATCCAAAGCTCTGCTCTCTGTGTATTCACTTGCACTGAGTCTTGTTCTCCTCACCCTGAGTTCACTGAGCTGAAGTGCTTGTCATTTGATAAAAAGCGACATTTTGAAAAAGTTCTTTTCCTTGTTTGCAAATCCCTTCATGATAGCCATCATTCTCATCTCTAATCTCTGCCGGCCACACAATCCGTCAAGATATCTACCTAATTTGCCTTTTGCCATCCTCTTTAGAATGGTCAATTAATCTCCCCACCAATGATGGTCTTTGGTTCAGTCCAATTTTTTTTTAAAAAATCAAAGCAAGAAGTAGTTACAATAGAGATGCTGGTTCAGACGATGTGTCGTAACTGCATTACTTGGGAGCCAGTTGACCCCTTTGTGGTTCACAGTGACAACATTCACAGAAAGTGTTGGTTGCTTGAGGAAATCTGGCTCAGATTGATGAGCTGGAGACTGAGCTCTGAACACTGCCACATATTCAGGGGAGACAATGGCGTCATGGTATTATGCTAAACTATTAATCCAGCGACCCAGGCAACATTCTGGAGACCCGGGTTTGAATCTCATCACGACACAGGGTTGCATTTGAATTCAATAAAATATATGGAATTAAGAATCTAATGATGACAATGAATCCATTGTTGATTGTCGGGATAAAACCCTAAAAGCACTAATGTCCTTAGGGAAGGAAACCACTATTCTTACCTGGTCTGGCCTACATGTGACTCTGGACCCACACCAACGTGGTTAACTCTCAACTGCCCTGGGCAGTTAGGGATTGGCAATTAATGCTGCCTTGCCACTGCCGCCTTAACCCGTTAATGGTTTAAAAACATCAGGGACGGGGAATAGTTACCTGGACGCTCTGTTTAAGCAGGCAGTCAGACCCTTCAGATTACTTATCTCAAATTCACTCAGCTGTCAGGAGCAAAAAAGTGTGACCATGAGTGAGACAGGTAGAAGAAAACAAAGGATGTGCTGACAGAGCCTCAGCCTTTGAGCTTGTCGAACAGGTTTGAGATTCTTGTTTCCTGTGTGAATGAGAGCGGGAACTGTAGGGAGGATGAGCAAACTGACCACAGCACTATAGTAGAGGAGGTTGTTCAAGTGGGGGGGAAAGAAAAGAAGTGTAGTTTTAATCGGGGATAGTATTGTCAGGGAAATAGACACTCTTCTCTGTTGTCAGAAACGGAAGTCCCAAAGGTTGTGTTGCCTGTGAGGTGCCTGTGCTCAGGATATTTCATCTGGGCTGCAAAGAAACTTGGAGCGGGAGAGGAATGTTAACGTTGGCGATAGAGATAGAAAAGAGGAATGAGGGTCTGCTGAAGTAATATGAGCAGCTCAGGCCTCAATTAACGAGTACAACAAAAAAGGTAATAATCTTTGGATAAGTACCTGATCCGTAAAGCAGACTGGAACAAGGTCAGAAAGATTAAAGAGTTAAATGCATGACTGAGATTTGTGTGGGACACACGGGCTCAGATTCATTGGACATTAATGTCAGGACTGGGGAAGGACAGAGCTGTTCTGATGGGGCAGGCACCACCTGAATCATGCAGGGACCAAAGTCCTGGTGAATGATATAACTAGGGACTGTAGTAAGGATATTAAATTAAAATCATGATGGGGTGGATTCAGTTGCATGGAAAATTATGTAAAATGTTAAAGTGGTGGGATCAACTCAGGTTAAAGTTTGCACAACAGGTAATAGGACAGAACAAATGGAAAGGGTCAG
Source organism: Ginglymostoma cirratum (assembly GCA_024137785.1). Taxonomy (NCBI): domain Eukaryota; kingdom Metazoa; phylum Chordata; class Chondrichthyes; order Orectolobiformes; family Ginglymostomatidae; genus Ginglymostoma; species Ginglymostoma cirratum. The sequence goes on along the minus strand of JAHRHZ010000110.1, from coordinate 2,497,253 downwards.
GAATCCAACTTCTGGCACTGCAGATAAGGGGACAACTATGATAAGAGGGTCAGTCAATGCAGGCCCGAGGGTGCTGTACTTAAATGCATACAGAAGATGAAGTAAGGTAAATGAGCTTGCAGCACAGATTGAAATTGATAGATACAATGTTGTGGGTTTCACAGAGATGTGGCTGCCAGGGCATCGAGGCTGGGAACTAAATATCCAAGAATTCACATCCAACAAAAAGATGGACAGATGGGCAGAGGGGGTGATATTGCCTTTTTACGAAGAAATGAAATTAAATTGGGAGCAAGAAAGGAGATGGAGTCACAAGGCATAGAATTCATGTGAATAGAGTTAAGGAATAACAAAGTAAAAGAGAGCCTGATAGATCTTGTGCACAGGCCATCCAGCAGTCTTCGGGGTGTGGGGAAGAAAATATCAGGAGAGAGAAAAGGCATGTAAGAAAGGCACAGTTGCAATAATCATGGGGGACTTGAATATGCAGATTGACTGAGAAAATCAGGTTGTCAATGGACTTCAAGAAAAGGAATTTGTGAAATCTGAAAGAGATTTTAATGGAGCAACTTGAGATAGAGCCCAATAAGGAAGAGGCAAATTTGGATTTCGTGATGTGTATTGAGGCAGACTTGATTAGAGAACTCAAGGTGAAGGAACCCCCGAGGAGGCAGTGACCATAATGTAATATAGTTCACCCCGCAGTTCGAGACGGAGGAGATGGAATAAGGTGTAACAGTATTAAAATTAAGTAAGAGCAACTAAAAATACATGAGGGAGGATTTGGCCAGAGTTGATGGAAGGAGAAGCCTACCAGGGAAGACAGTTAATCAGCAATGGCAGGGTTTTCTGGGAGTAATTCAGGAGACACTGCAAAAATTCATCCCAAAGAAGAAGAAATATTCTAAGGGGAAGTGAGGCAACCATGGCTGACAAATGAAGTCTTGGATAGTGCAAAGGGAAAAGATAAATTATGCAATGCAGTGAAGATGACTGGAAGCCAGAGGATTCGGAACCCTTTAAAAGAAAATTGAAAAAAAAGTACTGATGGGAGAGAAGATGAAATATGAGATTCGAAGAGCTAGTAATATAAAAGAAGACTGCAAGATACTTTTTAAGGTATCTATAAAGGTTACAGGGAGACAAGAGTGGACATTGGACCCCTGGAAAATGAGGCTGGGGATGTAGGAATGGGGAACAAAGAAATGGTGAAGGAACTGAATGCATACCTTTTATCAATTTTCACAGTGAAAGATACCAACAGCATACCTGTATTTGACCATATGGGGTGGAAGTGAGTGCACTGGCTATCACTAAGAAGGGTCTGGGGATGACGAAACGTCTGAAAGTGATAAATCACTCAGACCAGATGGGTTACACCCCAGACTTCTGAAAGAGATAGCTGAAGAGATTGTAGACGCATTGGTGGTGACCTTTCAGAAATCACTGGAGTCAGTGAGGGTCTCAGATGACTGGAAAATGGCCAATGTAACACCCCTGTTTAAGACAGGAAGGAGGCAGAGGTAGAAACTATGGACTTGGTAGGCTGACCTCTGTCGTTGGTAATATTTTTATTCAGAACAGGACTACAGAATACTTGGAAGTGCACGGTAAAAAAAAGAAAAAAGGGCAGAATCAGCACAGCTTCATCAAGTGCAAATATTGCCTGACGAATCTGTTAGAATTCCTTGAAGTAACAAGTAGGTTAGATAAAGGAGAGCCAGTGGATGTGATCAATTCGAATTTCCACAAGGCCTTTGACAAGGTACTACACAGCGGGCTGCTAAATAAGATAAGACCCTAGCGTTAGTGGCCAGTTTATGGAATGATCGACTGGCAAAAGTTGGAGAGTCAGGATAAAGGGTTTCCTACAGCATGCCAAGGAGTGACCTGATGAGTTCTTCAGGTGTTAGTGTTGGGAAGACAACTATTCATGGTATGCATTAACAATCAGGACAAAGGAACTGAGAGCATTGTTACCATGATTGCAGATGACACAAAGGTAAGTGGACGGACAGGCAAAGTTGAGGAAGAGGTGAAGCTGCAAAAGGATTTGGACAGGCTTGGAGAGTGGACAGAGAAATGGCAGATGGAAACCAATATGGGAAAGTGTGAGGTTATGCACTTTGGTAGGAACAATAAGGCCATAGACCATTTTCTAAATGGGGAAAGGCTTCAGAAATCTGAAATCCAAAGGGACTTGCGAGTCCTAGTTGAGGAATTCTCTTAAGGTTAACACGCAGGTTCAGTTGGCTGTTAGGAAGGCAAATGCCATTTTAACATTTATTTCAAGGGGCCTAGAATACAAGAATAGAGATGTACTGTTGAGGCTGTATCAGTTCTGGGCAGACGACATTTGGAATTTTATGATCAGTTTTGGGCTCTGTATCGAAAGAAGGATGTGCTGGCATTGGAGGGGGTCCAGAACGTGTTTACAAGAATGATCCCGGGATGAAGGGCTTGTCATAAAAATAGCAGTGAGGACTCGGTCTATAATTGATGGAGTTTCGAAGTATGAGGGGGATTCAGGAAGGACAGAAAGGGAGGCATAAGAGGAGGAGGAGTGGCGTTTTTGATCAAGGAAAACATGAGTGCTGTAAGTTGAGAAAATATTTCTAAGAAATCATCCAGTGAAAGTATGGAATGAAATCAGAAATAAGAAGAAATGAACGATCACCTTGATGGGATTGTACTTTTGGCACCCCAATAGTAAGAGGGAAACAGAGGAACAAATATATAGAGGGATCTCAAATACATATAAGAAAAATAGGGTTGTAAAAGTAGGCGATTTTAATGTTCCAAACATTGACTGGCACTACTACAGTGTTAAATATTTGGACAGCAAAGAATTTGTTAAACATGTTCAAAACATTTTTTGGACTGGAGGCCTGTCACCAGGGGTGTTCCACAGGGATCGGTTCAGGTCCTCTTTTGTCTCTCATTTATATAAATGATTTGGATAAGAATATACAAGACATGGCGAGTAAGTTTGTGGACAATACCAAAATTGGTGGCGCAGTAGAAATTAAAGAAGTTTTTCTATGCTTATAAAGGGACCTTGATCAAATGGGTCAATGCGCTGAAAAACAACAGATGGAGTTCAATCTGGATAAATGCCAAGCATTGCATTTTGGTACAACTAACAAGGGTAGGGCTGATACCATCAATGGTAGTGCCTTGCGTGGTGTTGTAGAACAGAGGAACCTAGGGGTGTAGGTACATCATTCTTTGTAGTTTGTGTCACATATAGACAGGGTGGTTAGAAAGGTATTTGGCACACTTGTTTTCATTGCTCAGTCCTTCGAATGTAGGAGTTTGGATGTTACGTTGAGGTTCTACAGGACAATTGGGAGGCCTCTTCAAAGAATACGATATCTAAATCTGGTTGCCCAGTTATGGGAAGGATATTTTTAAGCTGGAGAGGATTCAGAAGAGATTTATCAGGAAGTTGCCAGGTATGGAAGGCTTGAGTTACAAAGAAAGGCTGATAGGCTTGGGAGAGATAGTAGGAACTGCCGATGCTGGAGAATCTGAGATAACAAGGTGTCGAGCTGGATGAACACAGCAGGCCAAGCAGCATCAGAGGAGCAGGAAAGCTGATGTTTCGGGTCTGGACCCTTCTTCGGAAATCTAGATATCCTACATAGGCTGGGAATTCTTTCCCTGGAGTTTAGCAGGTTAAGAGGCAAACTGATAGAAGTTTATAAAATAACGAGGGTATAGATAGGGTTAGTGATATTGTCTTTTCCCGAGGATGGGGGAATTTCAAGACTCGGAGACATTTTTAAGGTGAGAGGAGAGACATTTTAAAAATACATGAGGGTCTTTTTCTCACAAAGAGGGTGGTTTGCATGTTGCATGAACTTCCTGAGGAAGTAGGGGAAGTGGGCACAATTACAACATTTAAAATAAATTTGGCTAAGTACATGAATAGGAAAGGTTTGAAGGAATATGGGCCAGGGGCAGGCAGGTGAGACTAGTTTTGTTTGGGATTATGTTTGGCATGGGCTCGCTGGACTGTTTCCATGCTGTATGACTATGTAAATATTGCTACTAGAGAAGGAGCAAACTTTGACCTTCAATTGGGTAATAAGGCAGAGCAAGTCACAGTACGGAAACACTTAGGAGTTGGAATAAACTATAGAGATGAGGCTCAGTATTATCAGGAATTAATAAATAAGGATGGAGAGTGTTGAAAGCACAGTGCACAAGAAAGTATGAAAAGAGAAAAACAATCAATAGAACTTATTTAAAAACCTTGGACCTAAATATACACAGCATTTGGAATAAATTGATGAGCTAACAGCACAAAGAGTGATAAATAAGTGCACATAAATAGGTAGACCTGCACATTTTCTAATGTGGTATACTGTATCCGCTGTTCCCGATGTGTCCTGCTCTACATCGGGGAAACCAAGCGGAGGCTTGGAGACTGCATTGTGGAACACCTACGTTCTTTTCGCGACAAACGACTGCACATCCCAGTCGCGAACCACTTCAACTCCCCCTCCTACTCCTTGGATGACATGTCCATCCTGGTCCGCCTTCAATGCCACAACGATGCCACCCAAGAGTTGTAGGAACAGCACCTCATATTTCGCTTGGTAACCCTGCAGCCCAATGGCATCAATGAGGACTTCACAAGCTTCAAAATCTCCTCTCCCCCTACCGCATCCCAAAACCAGCCCAGCTCCTCCCCGCCTCCCTGACCTGTCCGTCTTTTCTCTCAACAATCCTGTCCTCCTACCGCAAGACTCACCGCCACCTCCTACCTACCAGCCTCAGCCCCGTCTCCTTGACCTGTCCCTCTTCCTTTGACTGACCAACACCCATCCTAACTCCCGACCACCACTCACTTTTACGGACTCCATCCCTACCTCCTTGACCTGTCTGTCTCCTCTCCACCTATCTGCTCCTTCGTCCATCTTCCATCCCCTCTCTCCATCTATTTCTGTATCCCCTTCCCCTCCCCCATTTCTGAAGATGGATCCAGACCCGAAACGTTAGCTTTCCTACTCCTCTGATGCTGCTTTGCCTGCTGTGCTCATCCAGCTCTACGCCTTGTTGTTGATAAATAGGTGTGACTTCCAAATAGGTGGGTATAACTGAAACATGGTTCGGGGAAGATAGAGGTTGTGGAGTTAAATGCCCATGGGTACTCAGTATTCCGAAAAGATAGACAACAAGGAGCAGGAGGTGGAGTTGCTCTATTGCTTAAGGGTGATATCAAGACTGTATTAGGAAATGATATTGGCATGAGGGGTCAAAATGATAAATCAGTCTGGGTGAAATTGAAACGTAAGGGAAGGAAAGTCTTGGTAGGACTAATTTTCAGCCCCACCCCACAGTGTTTCTAAAGCATAAGGCATAGCATAAACCCAGAAATAATGAGGACTTGGGGGAAAGACACAATAGTAAAGATGGGTGGTTTGAACATGCACATTGACTCGATTAATCAGGTTGGCAAGGGTCACCTCGAAGAACAATTCATTGAGTGTATCAGGGATTGTTTCTCACAGCAACATGACATGAGACCAGCCAGAGGACTGGCTACAAAAAACAGAAGGTGCTGGAAAAGCTCAGCAGGCCTGGTAGCATCTGTGAAGAAAAAATCAGAGTTAATGTTTTGGGTCCAGTGATCCCTTCTGAGATTTTTCACTCGTCCTCCTCTTCCTTCCTTCCTTACACTTCTACATCCCTTACACTGCTCCTTCTGCTTCTACATACCCTTCCACTGACCATCTGCCTTCACACTCCACTGCTGCCACCCCCACTGTATGTCATACCAATTACCCAGTATCTCCCACTTTATCATCCCTCCCTTTCCCCTTTTGTCCTCCAACTAGGATGACGGAAGCTGCTGATTTCCATTTTGTTATTGGTTATCAGTGAATTATGAGATTGAAATGATCGATGCTCAATAGGAGCAGACAATAGTGCGTGTTTGCCACTGTCTGATGCACTGGAAATGGGATCGTTCTGTTCCCCATTGTAGAGAGTGAAGCTTCTTTCTGTCCCTCTGAGACGGCATTTAACCAAACTGCCTCATCACGAAAAGGACAAACGTCGCCTGACAAAATCGTAAATCCATGCCTAAAATTGTTTTGGAATATTGTGAGGTCAGTGAGCACATTGTTCAAACAAACTGTGTTCTGTACTTTTGCTCTTTATTGTTTCAGCTGATGTTCCAAAGTCATTTGAATTGAGATCAGAGTAACATCCCATGCCACCAGTCGTACTTGACTCATTGCGGCATCTAGGACCCTGAAACAAAAATGTGATCAATGAGAATTGAAGACAATCCTGCACTGGTAATGTTCTCAACTGAGCAATGGGAAACCCAATCTCTGCAAATTATCATTCAAGTCACATGTCATCCTGGATAGGGAGTAAATTGCTATTGCTTCACTATAATATGATTTTAAAAAAACTTGGAATACTCTTAGAAACAGCTCTGTGCATACATCTGCACCACGTTTATTAGAAGAGTTTTAGAAAAACAGTTCTATTTCACCTTTCCAGAGCTGTTGGAGATGACAAATAAACTCTGCCCTTGCTATTGTTTGCCAGAACCCATGGATGAATGTGTCCTTTTAAAAATATCAAGATAATTTATATTTTCACAGCTTAGTATAAAGTCTCAGAAAGGTAAGACTTTGCCAGATGAGTGTAACCCCGGGGACATCAGGAGAACGGCATGACATTGAGGTAACGATGCCCCCGTTTTCAATCAGTTACTTTCAGAGGACTAATCATGCGATATCAGTGCCACTGAGTTCAAACTTTTCATGGCAATCTGTCTCAATGCAACACATCATCGATATTAGGGATCTTTAATACAGAAACTTTGCAATGTCTTACTTAATGACCATGACCAAATACTTGAGAATCAACTCAAATGGGAGCTTAACTGTTCTGGTTCAGATCAGACAAATTGCGTCCAAAAGGGGGGAAAAAAAGAAATGCTGGAATAAAAGTTATGTCGAGCAGCATCTGAGCAGAGAGAAACAGAATTATCTTTGAGTCCAATATGACTTTTTCAGAACAGGTTAATATCAGACTTGATATGTTAATTCTAAATATGTCTCTCGATGTTGCCTCATATACAGCCTTTCTCCACCAATTTCTGTTTGTATTTCAGATTTGCACTTCTAATATTTTGCTTATGTTAATGGGTCCAGATGTTGAAAGTGGTTACATTTTGGACAATATAGTCCATTCCTGTTTCCATTAGAGCTGTTGTGCTGTTCACACTTGTATTACACCAGAATCTGAGATAAAAGGTACTGCAGATGCTGGAGAATCCGGGATAACAAGGCATAGGGCTGGATGAACACAGCAGGCCAAGCAGCATCATGGAGCAGGACAACTTGACGTTTCGGGCCGAGACCCTTCATCAGAAATGGGGGAGGGGAAGAGGGTTCTGAAATAAATAAGGAGAGAGAGGGAGGCGGATAGAGGATGGATAAAGGAGACGATAGGTAGAGAGGAGGCAGACAAGTCGAAGAGGCGGGGATGGAGCCAGTAAAAGTGAGTGTAGGTGGGGGGGTAGGGAGGAGATAGGTCAGGCCAGGGAGGACGGACAGGTCAAGGGGGCGGGATGATGTTAGTAGGTCGGAGATGGGGGTGGTGCTTGAGGTGGGAGGAGGGGATAGGTGAGAGGAAAAACAGGTTAGGGAGGTGGAGATGAGCTGGGATGGTTTTGGGATGCAGTTGGGGGAGGGGAGATTTTGAAGCTTGTGAAATCCACGTTGATACCATTGGGCTGCAGGGTTCCCAGGCTGAATATGATTTGCTGTTCCTGCAGCCTTCGGGTGGCATCACTGTGGCATTGCAGGAGGCCCAGGATGGACATGTCATCTGAGGAATGGGAGGGGGAGTTGAAATGGTTCGCGACTGGGAGGTGCAGTTGTTTGTTGCGAACTGAGCGCAGGTGTTCTGCAAAGCGGTCCCCAAGCCTCCGCTGGGTTTCCCCGATGTAGAGGAAGCCACAACGGGTACAGCGGATGCAGTATACCACATTGGCAGACATGCAGGTGAACATCTGCCTGATGTGGAATGTCTTCTTGGGGACTGGGATTGGGGTGAGGGAGGAGGTGTGGGGGGAGGTGTAGCACTTCGTGCGGTTGCAGGGAAAAGTGCCAGGTGTGGTGGGGCTGGAGAGGAGTTTGGAGCGGACAAGGGAGTCGCGGAGGGAGTGGTCCCTCCAGAAGGCAGATAAGGGTGGGGAGGGAAAAATGTCTTTGGTGGTGGGTCTGATTGCAAATGGCAGAAGTGTCGGAGGATGATGCGTTGGATCCGGAGGTTGGTGGGGTGGTACGTGAGGACGAGGGGGATTCTTTTTTGGTTATTATTGCGGGGATGGGGCGTGAGGGATGTGTTACGGGAAATGTGAGAGACATGGTCGAGGGCGTTCTCGACCACTGTGGGGAGGAAGTTGCGGTCCTTGAAGAATGAGGACATCTGAGATGTATGGGAGTGGAATGTCTCATCCTGGGAGCACATGCGGCGGAGGCGAAGTAATTGCGAATAGGGGATGGCATTTTTGCAGGAGGGTGGGTGGAAGGAGGTGTATTCCAGGTAGCTATGGGAGTCAGTGGGCTTGAAATGGATATTGGTTTCTGGGTGCTTACCCAAGATGGAGACAGAGAGGTCCAGGAAGGAGAGAGAAGTGTTGGAGATGGTCCAGGTGAACTTCAGGTTGGGGTGGAAGGTGTTGGTGAAGTGGACTAACTGTTTGAGCTGCTCGTGGGAGCACGAGGCGGCGCCGATGCAGTCATCAATGTAACGGAGGAAGAGGTGGGGTTTAGCGCTAGTGTAGGTACGGTAGAGGGATTGTTCCACGTAACCTACAAAGAGGAAGGCATAGCTTGGGCACATGCTGGTAACCATGGCCACCCCCTTTGTCTGCAGGAAGTGGGAGGAATTGAAAGAGAAGTTGTTGAGGGTGAAGACGAGTTCGACTAAGCGGATGAGGGGGACGGTGAAGGGGGATTGGTCAGTTCTGCGGGACAGGAAGAAGCGGAGGGCTTTAAGCCACCTGCATGGGAAATACAAGTGTATAGGGACAGGACGTCCATAGTAAAAATGAGGTGTTGGGGCCCGGGGAATTGGAAGTTCTGGAGGAGGTGGAGGGCGTGGGTGGTGTCACGGACGTAAGTAGGGAGTTCCTGGACCAAGGGGGTGAAAATGGAGTCTTGGTAGGTGGAGATGTGTTCGGTGGGGCAGGAGCAGGCGGAGACAATGGGTCGACCAGGGCATTCAGGTTTGTGGATTTTGGGAAGGAGATAGAAGCGGGCGGTTTTGGGAAGGAGACAGAAGCGGGCAGCTTCTATCTAACCGCCCGCTTCTATCTCCTTCCCAAAATCCACAAACCTGAATGCC
>JAHRHZ010000110.1:2459307-2487469 GCA_024137785.1 Ginglymostoma cirratum | reverse complement strand
AAGCTATGCCTGCCTCTTTGTAGGTTACGTGGAACAATCCCTCTTCCGTACCTACACGGGCACTAAACACCACCTCTTCCACCGTTACGTTGATGACTGCATCGGCGCCGCCTCGTGCCCCGACGAGGAGCTCGAACAGTTCGTCCACTTCACCAAAACCTTCCACCCCAACCTGAAGTTCACCTGGACCATCTCCAACACTTCTCTCTCCTTCCTGGACCTCTCTGTCTCCATCTTGGGTGAGCACCCAGAAACCGATGTCCATTTCAAGCCCACTGACTCCCATAGCTACCTGGAATACACGTCTTCCGACCCACCTTCCTGCAAAAATGCCATCCCCTATTCCCAATTACTTCGCCTCCGCCGCATGTGCTCCCAGGATGAGACATTCCACTCCCGTACATCTCAGATGTCCTCATTCTTCAAGGACCGCAACTTCCTCCCCACAGTGGTCGAGAACGCCCTCGACCGTGTCTCTCGCATTTCCCGCAACACATCCCTCACGCCCCATCCCCGCAATAATAACCAAAAAAAATCCCCCTCGTCCTCACGTATCACCCCACCAACCTTCGGATCCAACGCATCATCCTCCGACACTTCCGCCTTTTGCAATCAGACCCCACCACCAAAGACATTTTGCCCTCCCCACCCTTATCTGCCTTCCGGAGGGACCACTCCCTCCGCGACTCCCTTGTCCGCTCTACACTCCCCTCCAGCCCCACCACACCCTGCACTTTTCCCTGCAACCGCAAGAAGTGCTACACCTCCCCCCACACCTCCTCCCTCACCCCAATCCCAGTCCCCAAGAAGACTTTCCACATCAGGCAGATGTTCACCTGCACATATGCCAATGTGGTACATTGCATCCGCTGTACCCGTTGTGGCTTCCACTACATCGGGGAAACCAAGTGGAGGCTTGGGAATCGCTTTGCAGAACACCTGCGCTCAGTTCGCAACAAACAACTGCACCTCCCAGTCGCGAACCATTTCAACTCCCCCTCCCATTCCTCAGACGGCATGTCCATCCTTGGTCTCCTGCAATGCCACAGTGATGCCACCCGAAGGCTGCAGGAACAGCAAATCATATTCAGCCTGGGAATCCTGCAGCCCAATGGTATCACTGTGGATTTCACAAGCTTCAAAATCTCCCCTCTCCCAACCGCATCCTAAAACCAGCCCAGCTCATCTCCACCTCCCTAATCTGTTTTTCCTCTCACCTATCCCCTCCTCCCACCTCAAGCCCCATCCCCATCTCCTATCTACTAACATCATCCCGCCCCCTTGACCTGTCCGTCCTCCCTGGACTGATGTATCTCCTCCCTACCTCCCCCACCTCTCCTCACCTTTACTTGCTCCATCCCTGCCTCTTCGACCTGTCTGCCTCCTCTCCACCTATCCTCTCCTTTATCCATCCTCTATCCGCCTCCCTCTCTCTCCCTATTTATTTCAGAACCCTCTTCCCCTCCCCCATTTCTGATGAAGGGTCTTGGCCCGAAACGTCAAGTTGTCCTGCTCCTATGATGCTGCTTGTCCTGCTGTATTCATCCAGCCCCACGCCTTGTTATCTCTTGCACCATAATCTGTTTCTTCTTCAAATTCCAAAGAAAATTGCTAATATCCTCTTAAATGCATGAATTTCAGTCAATCAATTTTGATTGAAAAGATATTTTAGAGGCAGATACATTTCATAAGACAACAGAAATAGATTATTCATGACGGCACAGTCTGTGCTCTTCACTGACTAAGCTTGTCCCCTTAGGGTCTGAAAACTTTTCATACATATCTCATAATAATTACAGCAAAGGTGGTGATCACTCAGCATATCATCACTGCACCTGCTGGGAATGAGCAATATCCCTGCCAATATGGTCCTTTAATCTCCCTATGCCCCTAACATTTTGCAATCTTTGTCTACTTTTAAGTCCAAATACCCTGTGCAGATAGGAACAATCTTCTAAATCTGCATACCCTCTGATTAAACAGTGAATACATAATATATAATTCCCTACATCACATTTAAATGATCATGTGCTCACATTATTGTTTGGCATTCCATCTCCCAAATATAACCTGTTTCCTTGCTCTGCATTACATTTCATTCTGTCTGTCAGAATAAGTGTTGGTTGAATACTGGTGACATTGGGATATCACTGTACTCCCCTCCAGTCTCCATAGCGACTGCCCCCATTCTGCTCTGTCTCGTAGCCAATGTCACACTCATGGCCCTGACTCGTTAATCCATGGGCTTTAATGAACAATGTCATTTTACACGTCATGTTTCGCTTTAAACTGAATCAAGAAATGTAAATTTCACTACTTTAAAACAGAAAATCTGCAATGAAGAACATTGCGTGTTGAAGATACAAAGTTGCTTTATTACAGCAATGAAAGGAGCATCCAGATAATCCACACTTCCTCTGCATGGTCAGGGAACTATGCCCAGCGACAACCTTTTGGTTGTGGATGACTGATCAGCACAGTCGCAACATTTTGCTTGAGTACTTTTTTTCAGAGTGCTGGGGCGTTGGTACAGGTGGTTAGAACATTGTACATTGAGAACACAGCAGATCCATCTAAAATACAACCAGAAAACATCCGTCATTTTCCTTCACCAAAGACTTTATTAGAGCATTGGTGATGGGATATAAGAGCAATAGCCAACGATGTTAACACCCAATCCAGCCCAGTTGTTATTGTGAACTGAAGGTGCTATATCAAAAGGGGTTAACTGGAACTGTTTGTTCAGTGACTGTGATTGATGTTAGTCTCCATGGATTCTAACTGTGTCACAGGAGGCTTTCCCTCTCCTAATACTAAGGGGCTCCATTCAGTGTGTTATCCCATAGTGTAAGCGGGAGCGTCAGCGACAGCACTAACAGGGATCAGTAGCTGCAGAGAGACGGGGCGGAGAGATCAGAATCTGAGAACAATAGACTGGAATGTTCCAACAATGGATCAGAATCCGAGAACAATAGACTGGAATATTACAACAATGGACAGGAGTTTATCTGAGGGTCTTACTTATCTTACCAGGTATCGGATAACATTACCAAGTCGGATAAGAGCTGTACTGATGATTATTCAGGCTAGTTACTATCCCATTCTCGCTATTGTTGCTGTTCCTAGTAAGTCTCTCTATCTTTGCCCATTTATTACTTCCATAAGGTATAATCAAATCCATTGCTATTTCTGTCACCTATATTTGGCAAAGGCAGAAACAATAACCTTCAGTTTTAATTAAAACATCCCGTTAGTTTCCATGAATTTCAGAATTGTCCCTGACAAACGTCTGAGAACAAGTCTGTTCACAGCATTGACGGCCTTTTTTGACTTATATCTCGCTACTGTCTCTGTCACCACACCTGTCCAATACGAGCTCCATAATATCCCCACTCTCTCCCTCTGCCTTTGTGCTTTTGCTGAATACACCATTATCTATGCCGTGGTTAAATTCAGACTTTATAATTCCAGCTCTTTTCTAGCCTATCTTCCAGTTACAAATATTTCGATCATACTGTTGTTCTATTCTTTAAAGTTACTTCACAATAGGGACACCAGGTTGGACTAGTTACTTCGCTGGGCAGGTAATTCAGAGGAACAGGTTATAACACTAAAGATACTGTCTCAATTCCTACCACAATTGGAACAAAAGCAAATGTCACAAATAGCAACCATGAAAGCACAAGCATTTTGTCTCATTACACTGATGTCCTTCAGGGAAGAAATCTAACGTTTTTACCTGGTCTGGATTAAGTGTGAATTCAGATCAAAAGCAATGTATTTGGCTATATACAGCCTTGTGGAATGGTCACAGTCAAAGGCAATTAATGACAGTTAACAAATGCTGCCCTTGCCAGCGATGTTGATATACCATGAAATAACAAAATTAACGGTTGAATTAAACAAAGAAACATGCTGACGATCTGAAACAAAAAGAAACAAAGTTCTGACGAAACTGAACAGTTTTGGCAGGTTCCGTCAAAATAAAAAGAGTCCCCATTTCGAATCTACTGACCATACATCAAAACTGAAATCAGGTGGCAAATATTATGTTTGAGTTAGGACCCCTCAGTCTGTCTTCCCTCAGTATTGTCATCTTCATTTATTCATTAATGGGATGTGGGTGTGACTGGCTGGGTCAGCATTTATTTCCCTTTACTAGTTGCCCTTGTGAAAGTATTTGTGAGCTGCTTTCTTGAATCACTGCAGCCCACATGCTGTGAAGTGCTGGTACTTAGGTATGCCCTGTTTCATTTCTTTGAGACTTTGTAGTGATTGATATAACTGAGTGGCTGGCTTGGTCATTTCAAAAGGCAGTTGAGAGTCGACCACATTACATTTGTGTCTGGAGTCACATGTAGGCCATACCAGGTGACGATGGCAAATTTCCTTCCCGACAGGATATTAGTGAGTCAGGTGGGTTTTTTTTTTTCCTGACGATCACCGATGGTTTCATCATGTCATCATTTCAGATATTTTATTGAATTCAAATTCCACCAACGGCCGTGGTGGAATTTGAATTGCAGTGTGGGTCATTACCTGGGTCCCTGGATTAAGAGTACAGAAATAATACCGCGAGGTCATCTCATCCCCAGCATCCCCAATCAACTCCACCAAAAATAGTGGAATTGCAGTTATTGTGACTGTGGTCCAGAAAATTGTGTAGTTACATTGTAAACTGCTTCTATGAAGAGCGGACCCATTAATATTTCAGGTCGCTGGGACAGTGCAGATATGTAATGGTTTATCAGGCTGGAAAATAAACTGAGGAGAGAAAGGCACTTTCAACACTGAGTGGATGCGCCTTGCAAACGTGGATTTGACTTGCTCCTGTTATTGGAAATTCAGAGGAGGTTCAGTACATAGTTTTCTCGAGCATTATTGTTCTCACTTATACTTCCTATGTTCTTGCCTAATTTTCTATGTTCTGTCCTCAGAACCACATCCATTTCTCATCCTGTGTTGTTAGGTCTAACGTGTACACATACCTCTTGTTGGTCTTTCTAACAGTTAAGAATACTCTATACCCTTCAAAGACATCTTGGATCCTGGCAACCTTTAGGCAGCACACTATTCTGTTGTCTCGCAGTCAGCTGCAGAAGCATCTGTCTGTGTCTCTGACTTGATAGCTCCCTATCACAATCAATTATTTGGAACCTGACGTAAACCTCATGACAGTAGACCCAGCCTTGCTACCAGAAACATGGCTGTTAGTGCTACATTCCCCAAGGGTCCATCATACCCTACATTGTCCAAATCAGCGAACTTGTTTGAGATGGGGATGCTCCACAGGAGGCTCCTGCACTGCCTGTCTACCATCGATCTGACTGTCTCTGTAGTTTTTCAACCTCCTGAAACAGCCATCCATCACATCCCTTACCTCCTGTAAATTCCTCATTGCCTGTGGCTGCCGCTCTAACCGATCCATGTGATCCGATATGATTCATAACCAAACGCTCTTCCGGCAGACATATTCTTCAGGAAAGTTGAAATTCTCCCTAATTTCCCACATCAGACAGGAAGACCACATTACTCTACTCAAAGCCATCACTTCACCTTAACAATCTACTAACCAATAAAATAGCACAGTCTTACTGCTCTAAAGGCACTACACTAGGCTAACTTGGTACTTATGTGCTTTTTTAAAAGTTTGATCTAGAGACAGATCTCAATAAAGCATAATAAGAAAAACACATTACTCACTACTGTAGAACTACAGAGTGTGGTTAGACAAAAATAACAATTATTTGGGAGGTGATAACATAATGGTATTGTCACATGATTACTAATCCAGTAACCCGGATAATGTTCGAGGCAACATGTTCAAATCCTGACGTGGTAGATGGTCAACTTTTTTGGGGATGGCACGGAAGCTCAGTGGTTCGCACTGTTACCTCATAGCACTGGGGACCCAGGTTCGATTCCAGACGCGGCTCACTGTCTGTGTTGAGTTTGCACATTCTCCCCATGTCTGCGTGTGTTTCAAAGATGTGCAGGTTAGGTAGATTGGCCATCGTCAATTGCCCATAGTGTTCAGGGATGTATAGATTAGGTGGGTTGGGGATATGGGTCTGGGTAGGAGGCTCCAAGGGTAGGTGTGGACTTGTTGGGCCAAAAGGCCTGTTTTCACACTGTAGGGATTCTATGATTCTTCCCCTGCTGTGAGCTCCTGCAGGATTCTCCACTGTCAGCTGTGAATTTCACTTTGTTTATTTTTCTTAGACCCAACTCCGATGTCCAGAGATACTTGAATCGAAACAGCACGGGCAAACAGCTGCGAAATTTGACTGCCTGGTTCGTCTGCTGTTCAGGTTCACTGATCTTTTTTCATTTTCCATGTGGTACCTGCTGTCTCAATTCCTCCCATTTTAGACGTACTTTTGTTTTATTCTCTTTATTTCAAAGCTCCGATGCAATGCAACGGTTTATAATACAGTAATTACTTCCCCGAGAAATTGAGGAAATCAACTTCATCAGTGAATATACCTCAAAAAAGGAACAGCCCTAACAGCCACAATTGTCTCCCGTCCACCATCTTGGATTACACAGAATCCTTTGAGGAAATAAACAGAAAACTCAATAGTAGACAACTTGATGTTGGCTGTGAGGAAAGTATTTGATTTTTTTGTTTTGTAAAGAATGTGATAACTAGATTGCTCGAGAATAATGATATGATTTGACGGAGTCAGCCTTGATTCAGGAAAGAGAAATCATTTTTGATAAACCTGTCGGGGTTTGTGGAGGATGTTGGTTGTGACATCAACAAATGAGAACCAGTGGGTGCATTTGAATTTTCAGAGGACCTTTGACACGGTTACACAAAGGTGAGTGAAAAAAAAATCGAGTCCATGGGTACGGGATTTGGCGGGGGGTGGGGTGTGGTAAAAATACCACATGAGTTGAGAATTGGACACTGGACAGAATACAAAGAGTAGTTTCCTGCTCTGGACCGCATGTCATTACTCAAGGTGTATCACATGTATCAGTGTTTGGAGAACAGCCATTTACAAGGCAAAGTAATTGTTTGGACATGGGCAACAAATACCAAGCTTCTCATTTTTTATTTATTAGAAGGTGAGAGGTTGGGAAGTGCAATTGTCGAAAATGAGCTGGATATCTTTGTTCATGAGTCACAAAAAGAATACATACAGGGGAACAAGTAATCAGGGCAGTAGATGGTATGTTGTCCTTCATTGTAAAATTATTCAAGTATGATAGTAAAAACACTTTCCTGCAGTTGTAGAGTGCTGTTGAGGCAGTATGTAGCACTGTGTACTGATTGTCTTTCCTTAATAAGGAATGATCTCCTTGCCACAGAGACAATGCGAATGAGTTTTACCAGCATGATCCCTGGGATGATGGTACCTTGCGGAGAGCGTGAAGGAAGTGAATATTTAATCTGTTGTGCTTTGATAGATTAAGAGGTGATTCAATTTAAAATTCAGCGTTATGGACTAATACTTGTTATGTCCAAAAAGACATTTGATAGTGTGAAAAATTGTTTTCTTATCCCCATGAGACATGTTTCCTGATAGTTTATGGACCTCTGTGGCGCACCATGTTAGTTGAGAGAGAGCTCCAGGCTCTAAATGAACTCTCATCACATTACTTAGCAGTTGGGGTGTGACTCTGCACTTAATGTCATGCTGTTCACAAATCTGTCAGCAGCCATAATGCCTTATGTCCGAAAGAGTTAGCCATTCCCACCAGTTTCTGACCACCAGTGGGGACACCAGTCTGTCTTCTGTGAAACGGAAGATGCCTCCGTGAGACTTGGCACAAACCATCCACTGTCCCTTCTGACTATCAGCAAACCACGTTAAAGTAACATGTGTGGACCATTAGCAATGGAGCCAGGAGGAACAACATGGAGCAGTCTATCTGTGCATTCTCTGCTTCATTGGTGTGTCATGTTGCAGCATCAATAACATCCTCCTATTTCTGTTTATGTGGCTTGTGGGTCTGAATGGCCTACTCCTGGTCCCAGGGAAGACGCTCAAGGACCTGATTGGGTGACCCTGGTACTTGTTTAAGAGCTCAATGTGCTGACTAGACTCCTTGTCTTCCTGTGTAAAAGGCAGGACAGAGTGAATGGTCTGTGCCTCTTGTTATCCAATAGTTTTGATGGACTGAATAGCTTCCTCTTATTCCTGTGAAACCAGTTTGACATGCTGGATGAATTCCTTTTTTTATTACTGAGAAATGAGCAGTATATCGCAATACTGTTACATGAATATTACCAACACTTCAACAACATAATCTTGACTGTTGTTCAGGTCTTGCTGCACATGTATGCAGACTGCTTCAGGAACTGAGGGATGACAAATTGTTCTGAACATTGTGTGCTCATCCTCACTTCTGATCTTCTGATAGGGGGAAAGACTTTGATGAAGCAGCTGAAGATGTTTATGCCGAGGAAGCTACACTGAGGATCCCCTACAAAGATATCCCGGGACTGAGAGGATTGATGTCCACCAATCACAAGCATCTTCCTTTGTGCTATGGAGGACTCCAACCAGTGGAGTTAAAGTTTAAAACACATCCCCATTAAGTTTAAGAGATAGCAAGGTGTAGAGCTGGATGAACACAGCAGGCCAAGCAGCATCAGATGAGCAAGAAAGCTGACGCTACGGGTCTAGACCTTCTTCCATAAGTTAATTTTTTTCAGGTTCCATGACACCATTCTCAGTCAAGTACTGTGTCGCTATCAGTGCCAGTCACTGTTACCTTGCGATCATAACTTTTGTGGATGCCAATGAGTGTTTCTATCCCATAGAGGGTAGTGACATTTGGGGCTTTTCTGTTCCAACGCGTCGGGGGAGCTGGATCACTGAAATGTTTGGTGGTGGGGGAGCGGTTGTTGATGGATTTTGACGCATCAGAGAGTTGAGGGCTACAAGCAATTGAGCATGAAAGAGTAGATGAGGCCCCGATCAGATCAGCTCTGATTTTATTGAAGGGAAAGGCAGGTTTGAGGGGCTGAATAACCGACTCCTGTTTCTCATGTTCTCATATTTTGTTACTGGAAAGTTAGCGGCTGTTATTTTCCTGGAAGTTCTGTTCAGGAATGTTGCAGTCAGGGAGACTAGAGGATTTTGTGAGCAATCTCTGGGTGCAGTATGGCGGGGTGTGGCTTGGGGCTGCTGCTGCATTCACAGTGAATCTGGATCTACAATATAACCAACAAATGGAGACAGGGGCAATATATGTAAAAAGAGATGAGGGGGCCTGTGTCAGGCCAGCACCGACTCTTTTTTTCCCAGGAATATTTTCTATCTCACACCTAACCATGAATGACAGTCTTCAGAGGCTGAATCGTCTCCTCTGTTTTGATTCACTGGGTACCAGGAGGAAGTAGTCTCCAAATGCTCCTGTGCTCCTGATTTGAGGGGCAGAATAGAACGTAGGGACATAGGACTGAGGAGCAAGAGTGAGTGCCACGTTCATCATTTTCTAAGTGCAGTGTTCCATTGTATTCGCTTGCTAACAGAGACCATCTCTCTTCTCCTGAACCACACCAACCCGCTGCTGTACGGAATGCATTACATCTGTCTCCACAGAAGAAGATACAGAAAATCTACCAGAAATACAACGGGATAGAGTGACTGGTGAAAGTGTAAAACTGTGGGAGATTAGAAGTAATAAAGAGGAATTACTCAAAACTAATTGAACTGAAGTTTGGTACGTTGCTCTGGTACATCCCAGAGTATTCAGGAGATGGCAATAGAGCTAGTGAAAGAGTTACAGAGTCATACAGCCCGTCAGCCCAACCAGTCCATGTCAATCGTAATCCCAAACTATCCTAGTCCCACCTGCTTGAGTTTGGCACATATCTCTCCAACCGTTTCCTATTCATGCACCTATCCAAAAGTCTTGTAAATGTTGTAATTAAAAGGTGGAATTATTGAATACCCTTCAAAATGCTTTAGATTCTGGAAACTCTGGTTCCTGCAGACTGGAAAGTAACTGTTTAACCCTGAAAACAGGAGTGGGAGGGAAAACAAAAAAGAAGCGAAATATTGAACAACTTGATGTCAGTTATAAGGAAAATGTTGGCATCTTTTATAAGAAATGCGAAAACTAGACAGTTGGAGAATCATGATGTGACTTGGTGGAGTCGACTTAGATTCAGGAAAGAGAATTATCTTTGAAAAAACCTGTGGAGTTTGTGTTAATTGAGGCATCCACAAATCTCAGATGTGCATCCAAATTATCACCACAAGCTCCTGCCATTGCTGCATCACCGCCTGACCTTCTCAGCTTCCTTTCCAAGTAACTCCAGTCAGTTCCTCCCTCATGTCTTTGTAGTTACAGTAATCAATGAAAATCATGTCACTTACAAAAGTGAGCAAGAGTTTTAAACTGAAATGGGGAGGTTTGGGAGATGAGACAGAGAGAACGATTGGAGGATTTATTAACTAGATATACGGGATCTATATATGGTAGAGAGAGAGACAGAACGAGAGACAATATGGACGACGAGATGCAAAAATAGAGAAAACTTAAATTATTGACAGAATTAGATGGACTTCCCTATTTGTTTCAGCAATTCCTGTGTGTTGTGGTCCTTTGTACAGCATGTGTATGACTGAGTAATATGTATATAACAGTTGAGGCATCCACAAATGAGAATCAATTGGAGCGTTGTATTTGAATTTACAGAATACTTTTGACATGGTTGCACACAGGTGAATGAAAAGAAAAGTTTGAGTTCAGTGTTAAAAGAGAATATACTACATAAATTGAGAATTGTTTAGTTGTGACAATGCAGAGAGCAGCGTTTTTTCCAGACTAAAGGCCATTACTCACGGGGTATTACATGTATCATTTGGCTCACAGTGATTTGCAAGGCATACAAACGATTTGGATGTGGCCAGCAGTAGCTTACAGCTCATTTTGTATTGATTAAATGATGCAAAGATAGGAGGTGTTGTTGCCCAAAAGGACCTGTATGTCCTTGATCATGAGTCAGCAATAATATTACATACAGGGGTATCAGCAATGAGAGCAGTAAATGGTATGTTGTCCTTCATTGTAAGATGATTCAAGTACATAAGTAAAGCAAACTTCCTGTAATTGTTGTTCCTTGAAGGGAGAGCATTTGGGGCACTGTATACAGACTTAATCTCCTTTGTAAAGAATAATCTCCTTGCCATGGACACACTACAAATGTTTACCACCTGTCTAATCTCCGAGATGATGGTACCATGAGGAGACAATGAAGAAAATGAGAGTTTAATCTGTCGTGCTCTGAGAGAATACAAGATCATTGCATTAAAAATTGAGAGTTTGCGGTGCTCACTTATGTCCAAAAAAGACATTGATAGGGTGAGAAATTCCATACATTACCCAGAATATGGCATTCCTCATAGTTTATATGTCTCTGCGGAGCCCCACGGCGATTGAGAGAGAGGTACAGGCATTGAATGAAGTCTCCCCACATTAATGTGTGACCCTGCAGTGAACATCATGTTGTTCACAATTCCCACAGCAGCCCCAATACCTTCCTAGAACATAGAACTGTACAGCATAGTGCAGGCCCTTCGGCCCACGGCGTTGTGCCAAACTTTTACTCTAAACCTAAGGTCTGTCTAACCTCCACCCCGACCTTATTCTATCATCCATATGCCTATCTAATAGCAGCTTAAATGCCCCTAATGAGCCCAACTCCACTACCCTGTCCGGCAATGCATTCCACACACCGACCACTCTCTGAGTAAAGAACCTACCTCTGACGTCTCCCCTATATCTACCTCCACTTAATTTAAAACTATGCCCCCCTCGTAATAGCTACGTCCGCCTAGGAAAACTTCCTTCTGAAACTAGTCATTTCCACCTGCTTCTGATCTCCATAGGGGACACTAATCCATCATCTCGGAGATGGAATATGCCTCCTTTCGACTTTCCACAAAACATTTGCCTTCCCTCCTCACAGTTAGCAAACCATGTTAAAGTACCACATGTGTTCCACAAGCAATAGAGGCACGAGGAACAATGTGGAGCAGTCTATCTGTGCAGTCGGAGCATCAATTACCTCATTCTGTACCCATACAAGTGACTCAAGGGAATGAATGGCTTCTTCCTTGTCCGATTGGACAGGGCCAAGGGCCTGTTTGGATTACCCCTGGTTGCTGGTAAACAGTTTGATGTGCTAACTGGTGTGACAATGCTGTAACGTGAGGCTGCTTTGTCATGGTTTCTTTTAAGAGAGATTGAACGAGGTGAAAGCTGTCTACTTAAGACCTCTTGAGGAAATAGCTTGTCAGGACTTGGTTTTGTTTTAATGCAGCTTGAATGAATGTGACCAGCGCTCACAGATTAGGATTTCTTGGTTTTGGTTTTACATTGACATCAGAATCTATTGGGGTCTCAACAAAGTTGGACATTTCATTGAATGTCTCCTGGATGCTACTCGCTCTGAATTTCCACGAGATCTGTTTTCCCCACCTGAACTGGAGAACTGCACACAAGAATCTTTGTCTGAATTTCCCATTTTGCCAAGGCATGTGTTTATGGGATGTTACTATACTGGAACAGGTAATTAGTAATAGTCACTGTAACTATTTTCCTGTTACATTTTCCAATAAAGTTAAGTTATTCTAAACTCTTCTTTCTTTGGCTGTATTTTAACTACAGTGTTTGAATAAATTGCATTTTGCTTAAAATCAAGTAGTTTGACCGATCACAATGCATCTGGAGCATTGCACTTCACATTTGCCTTTAAAATAAGAAATAGTTAGGGTCTAGGCTACCTTCCTAAAATATTTTGGAGGGGGTCTGGCCTGGTCCCTAAAACTTACTCCTCTTCTTCCTGTGTAATAGGCTGGAGGGACTGAATGGGCGATCCATCTTCTTGTCCAAGAGTTTCGATGGGATGAATGACGTTCTCAAATTCCTGTGAAGCGAGCTTGAGTTGCTGAATGAGCTCCTCTTTGTACTGTGGAAAGTTGCAGTGTCCAGCAGTACTGTTACATGAATATTAGACAGACTATAAGAACACAAGCTTGGATGTTGCCCAGGTCTTGCTGCACATGGACACAGACTGCTTCAATACCTGAAGGGTGACAAATTGTTCTGAACGTTGTGTAATCTTCAGCAACCATCCTCACTTCTATTCTTATTCTGGGAAAAGACATTGACGAAGCAGGGGAAGATGTCTGTGCTGATGAAGCTACTTTGAGGATCTCCTGAAGAGGTGTCCCAGGACTGACAGGATTGACGTCCACCCACCACAAAATCTTCCTGTGTGCCGTGAATGACTCCAACTAGTGGGGAGTTTACAACTGATTCCCATTAAGTTCAAATTTGTTCAGGCTCATTGATACTATCCTCAGTTAAATACAGCCCTGTTATAAAAGTCAATCCCTCGTACCTGAGCCCTTGTGTTCACCTCTTTTGTACATATGAATAGGTTATGGCGTAGGAGCAGGGAATTTTTTCTTCAATTCCAGAAAGTTAGGGAAGTTAGATTACTGAAAGTATTTAAAGATGTTGTAGATGGATTTTGACCTGCCAGAGAGTTGGGGGCCATGAAGATTTGGATATTAAAGATGATTTGAGATCGGGATCAGCTCAGCCATGATCTTATTCCCGTTTTGGCGGTGTGTGTGTGCGTGTGTGTGGTGGGCGGAGGCGTGGGGTTTGTGGTGGGCGGGAAACGACCTGCTCCTGTTTCTACTCTTCTCGTATTCCGTTATTGGAAAGTTAATGATTGTTATTTGGCAGGAGGTCTGCTGTTGAATGTTGCAATCAGTGAGAGCAGAAGATTTTATGACCCATCTCCAGGTGTGGTATGACAGCTGTAGTCACATTTAATTTGGGTCTGCAGCATGACCAACAAATGAAGCACAAGTCACAGAGAGGAGATTCTCTGTAAACAGAGACGAGGTGCCTCTTTCATACCCAACTTTTCTAATGACATTTTTCAAATCATTCCAAACCCTTTGCGACATTCTTGAGGGGCTGAACAATCTCCTCTGTTTCTGTCCTCTGTTGTCGTAGTAAGAGACCTCCAAATGCTCCTCTCTAGCAGGTTTGAGGGGCCGAATGGAACGTATGAACATAGGACTGAGGAGTACGAGTGGGTCATTAGACACTTTGAGCCTTCTCCACCAGGCTGTACGATCGTGGCTGATCTGGTTGTGGTCTCAGCCCCACTTTCCTGTCTGGATCCTGTTATCTGTGACTCACTTGTCTTCCAAATAGTCCACTAACTCAGCTTTGAATAAATGTAAATAGAGAGGCAACATAGACTGGGGATGAAAATTTCCACTCTAAAGGCCCTTTTAGAATTTCTCCTCATCTCTCTTACAGAAACAAAAAAGTCGTACAGCACAGAAACAAACCATTTAGTTCAACTTGTGCACACCGAGCAGATATCCTAACCTGATCTAGTCCCATTTGCCAACATTTGGCCCATATCTCTCGCAACCCTTCCTATTCATGTACCGATCCAGATACGTTTTAAATGTGTAATTTTACCCACTTTCACCGCTTCTTCTGTCAGCACTTTCCATCCACTCATCAGACTCTGCATGAAAAGGTTGCCCCTAAGATCCTTTCTAAATCTTTCCCCTCTCACCTTCAACCTGTGCCATTTACTTTTGCACTCCCCTATACTGGGAAACAGACTTTGGCTCTTCAGACTATCCATGCCACTCATGATTTTTTAAACGTCTAAAATGTCACCCTACATCCTCCGTCACTCCGGGGAAAAAGCCTCAATTTATTCAGCCTCTCCCTATAGCTCAAGCACTCCAGTCCCGAAATATCCACGTGAATATTTTCTGCACCTTCTCAAGTTTAACAACATCCTTCCTTTAGCAGAGCCAACCAAATTGTATACAGTATTCTTTAAGTGGCTTCACCAACCTCCTGTACAGGCGCAATGTACCATCCCAACCACCATACTCAATGCTCCGAATGATTAAGGCAAGCATGCCAAACGTGTTCTTCACCATCCTGCCTATCTGTGACTCCCCTGTCAAGAAGTATGCTCTTTGTTCGGCCAAACTCCCCAGGACCTCCTATTAAGTGTGTAAGTCTTGCCCTGCTTTAACTTCCCAAATGTTATTTTGATTCTGTCATTATTCTGTTCACGCAAGTTGCTGGCAATGGGATTAATTCCTGCAACCGTTAAATTTGGCTGAATTCCCTTTGCTTCAGGCAACAGGAGATTCCAATGAATCCTCGTCAGAAATCCTCCACAAGTGGTAAAGACGAGTGTTCAGCTCACACACATTGCTGTGATGAATAAGAAGGAAAGAGAGAAGGAGCAATAAGCTGTTGCTTTTCAGGCAGGTTACATTTCTTTTCCCTCTCTGAGCTGAATCACACAATAATGTTGTCAGACACCAAAACTGGACCATGTCAGATCTCCTTAAACATTGTCC
Source organism: Ginglymostoma cirratum (assembly GCA_024137785.1). Taxonomy (NCBI): domain Eukaryota; kingdom Metazoa; phylum Chordata; class Chondrichthyes; order Orectolobiformes; family Ginglymostomatidae; genus Ginglymostoma; species Ginglymostoma cirratum. Next base: position 2,472,077 of record JAHRHZ010000110.1, on the reverse strand, counting down.
GAACTGTATGTTTCCATCACATTCCCTGATCCATGTGGGTGTATCATTTCTGCTGTTGTACACAGAACCATTTCCTTAGCAACAAAAGGCCCCACTTGAGGGAAAGATATGTTCATATGTGCCTGCATAACTGAAAAAAGTATACTTTTAACGTCCTCACAACACCTGTGTCAAAATGAATACATCTTATTCTTAAAGAAATGCAGAAATTTCTGCAACTTTTCAGCAGGTCTAGCAGCATCTATCAACTAAAATCAGTTGATATTAAAAACTAAAATTAATGTTTCGGGTCCAGTGATTCTTCCCCAGAACAAGTCGTATTTTTTTAAAATTACTTCCCCAGTTTTATTCTCCCATACAAGAGGAAATATCCTTCAGATATTCACCAGCTACACTGTCCTCAAGTTCTTATTTGGTTAATTAGAAGATCTCTCATTCTGAGGTCGAAACTATTAATCCTCCATTACATAATGCCTTCACCCCAGGACTGAGTAAAGAGAAACATCTTTGAAAAGTTTCGAGGGCAGTTGCGTTTTTATTTTATTTTAGGGCATCATAACTACACACGGTGTATCAGATGTGGTCTCAGCAATGTCCTGTGCAGATGCAGTAAAACATTCTTAAGATCATACCTGGCACTCTTTGCAAGAAACAACATCATTACGTTTCCTTTCCAAATCACTTGCTGCATCTTCAGACTAGCTTTATGTGATTCATGTACCAGGACACACAAATCCCTCTGAGCACCGAGCTCTGCATTTTCTCCCCAGTCATATAATTAACTGTTGCTTTACCCTTTCTGCAAAACAAAAACTTCCAATAACCCACATTGTACTGTTTTATTTTCTTTCCCGAAGGTTTGCTCACTAACATCCCGTTGTCTATATCCCATTGTAGATGCTCAGTCTCTACTTGACATCTTATTGGATGACTATCCTGGTGTACCAGCAAATTGAACTCCAAACCTATCAGCCCTTCATCCAAATCGTTAATATAGCTTGTAAATTGTTGATGACCTACATTGATCCCTGAGGTATTCCACTACGTACAGCTTTCCAATCTGAAAATAAATAGTTATTTCTATTCCGTATTTCCTTTTAGCTAACCAGGGCTCGTCTGTTCCTGTGCAGGAGCCTAGAAAGCTTGCTTGGCCTCCTCCTGCGGTGTGTAGCTGGTTGTCGAGGTGTTTCTGAGCTCAGCAGTACACTGTTAGGGCCATTTGTTGTCAGATCATCAGGTAGAGGTTGTACTGATCCTTGAGAGTATAACAGACGATCACAAAATATAGACTCACACTTGAGTAGAATGCTGCATGGTCAAAAACTGTCTTTCAGATGCAGCAATAAAACTCGTCTACCCTCTCAATTTCGTGCTCAATTTTCCCCGAAAAATTATTGAGCAGGAAGGGAGATTTTGTTTTCGCCTGGTTAACATTTGTCCCTTTATCAACACCACCTTTTCAGATAATCTTGATGATTAATGTCATTTTTGGCTGTGGGTGTTGTGTGGAAAAATTGTTGCAGTCGCTACACAATAAAATTGACCATTGTCATTGAGGAGTGACCTTATAGAGGTTTCTAAAATCATGGTAAATCGGCATAAAGAGTCAAAGTCTTTTCCACGGGGTGAGGGGGTCCAAAACTGGACGGCATAGTTTTAAGGTGAGAGGGGAAGAAATTAAAACCAACCTAAGGGCAACCGTTTCATGCAAAGGGTTGTGCGTGGAAAGGGTCTTCCTTTATTTCTGCGACAGCTTCGAGGGGCAGAGTGAGAGAACAACACATAGGACACGAACTGCTATTGGCCATTCGGACCCTTGAGCCTGCTGCTCAGTTCAAAAAGATCATGGCTGATTCGTTTGTGGCTGAAAACCCCTTTCCTGTTTATTCACAATAAATATTGACTCTCCTGTCCGTCAAATGTCAGTTGAGTTCATCTTTGAATATCTTCAATAACCGAGTCTTCACTGTTCCCCAGGGATGAGAACATTATAAACAGCACAATATTAAAGACAAAGAAATCTCCTTATCTCAATATTAATTGGGACACCCCTTAAAGAGTGTTAATCTCACAGCAGGTCACCTCCTCTTTAAACAGCGCAACAAATAGGAGCAGATTTGATTACTCAGCCTCTCAAACCAATCCCACATTCCCATTGAATTTGTTCAGTGAAGGATTTATCAATCTCAGCCTTCACTGCTCTTTTGGGAAAATATCCCCGATACTTTAAGACCATTGAGCATAAGAAATTGGAGAAGTCTGCTCTGCTGTTCGATCATGCCTGACATGTTTCTCAGCACAATTCTGCTGCCTTCTCAATGTAACCCTTCATCCCCTTATTAATAAAAGCTTATCTATCTCTGTCTCAAAGACACAACTGTGTCTGTGTCCCGATATGCCTGTGTGCGTATTTCTGTGTATTGCTGTTTAATGGCAAGCGACAGGGTGGTCGTGGAGGGTTGTTTCTCAGACTGGAAGCTTATGACCAGCTGTAATCCACAGAGATCGGTGCTGGATCTAAATTTGTTTGTCATTTAGGAAAAAGATTTAAGTGTGAACTAAGGAAGGCACAATCAGCAAGTTTGCAGATGACACCGAAATAGGTTGAATCGTGGGCAAGGAAGAAGGTTATCTAAGATTACAAAGAGATGTGAATCAATTGAATGAATGAATCATAAAGAAGTACAGCACGGAAACAAATCCTTCATTCCAACTTTTCCATGCCAACCAGATATCCTAAATTAATCTGGTTCCGTTTTCTGGCATTTGGCCCACACCCCTCTAACCCCTTCTCAATCAAATACCAATCCAGATGCCTTTTAAATGTTGTTTTACTTGCACCAAAACTTCCTCTGACACTTTGTTCCATACACGCATCATCTTCTGTGTGAAAAGCTTGACTCTAAGGTCCTTTTTATAACATTCCTCTCTCACCTTAAACCCATGCCTTCTTATTTTGGACTCCCATATCCTGGGAAAATGACCTTGACTATTTGCTCTATCCAAACCCTTCATGATTTTACAAACCTCTATAAGGTGCAAATTTTACTCCAATCAACACTCTTCCTTCTCGATCAAGTCACAGCTCTAAAATAATTTTAATCAACTTTTTCAGACATATTATGAAGCACATCTCTGGGATTTGAATCTTAACCTTTGGTCCCGGGGTAGGGACGCTACCTCCACCCTGCAATAGCCCCTGAATCTGCAACATTATTCTCCTTTATGTCTGCTCATTAACCTGTTCTGACATGCTGTGACACATCTCTGCAACACGCAGGACTTGATTCCAGAACTTCTGTTCCAGAGCTGCGGACATTTCCACAAGTTAAGGGATTGGAATCAAATCCAGAGCTCTGCCTCAGAGGCATGGGCACTACCCACTGCACAAGGCCTAAGTCATGCCAAGATTTTGGGTCACATTTTAAGTACCAGCTTTCAGCTAAGTTTAGAATTCTTAAATTCTGATTAATTTTACTGAATTACACAGGGAACTTTTTTTATTGTTCAACAAATACAAGGTATTTGCCTCAACCATAGGATGTTGAGTGCATGTGCTCTGCCATCGAGATAAATTATTAACATCTTTAATTGTTTGGCTATGATTTGCAGTTTAATGACTATTATCTGTAGATTGCAATGACAGGGAAAGAAATCCTGCACACATTGTGTGCTATGAAGGATCTCGAATAGATATTATTACTGAAGACCAGAGACAATGAAAGAGCATAATTTCCGGTCCCAAAAGACTGCGTTGCAGATCACTATTTCTCGCCTTCTTCCTAAAACCATTAAATCTTACAAGGCAACAAATTATATTCCAGCGTCTCGTCGCCACTGGCTGGTCTACAAACCAACCCCCTCCTCCTCCGGTCCGCACAAGGCAAACCAAGCTCAAGATCTTTGGGAAAATCAAGGCTGGAGTTTGTAGGCCTTCTGGAGAGAGGAGGGTCAATCAAAGCATGAGCTGATAGTGTGGTGGGTGGAAATATCACTCACTGGACTGTGGTATGGTAAACGGTGTTTAATTTGGATAAATGCAAGGTGTTGCATTTTGGTAAAAGAAACAAGGGCAGGACTTATACAATTAAAGTCGGACCTTTGGTATGTTCATAGAACAGAGACCCATATAGACAAGGTGGTTAAGAAGGCCCTTAGTCTGCTGCCCTCATTGCTCAGACCTTTGAGCTTATGAGTCCAGACTTCATGTTGAGATTGCACAGGACGTTGGTGAAGCTTCTTCTGGAGTACTGTAACCAGTTCTGGTCGCACTGATATAGGAAAGATGATATTAAGCAGGAGAGGCTTCAAAAGACATTTCCGAAGATGTTGCTGGGAAAGATTTGTTTGAGTTATCAGGAGAGGCTGGATAGGCTGGGAAATTTTCACTGGAGAGTTAGGGATTGAGGAGTGACTTTATAGAGGTTTATAAAATCATGAGGGGTCAGGTAAGTTGAATGCCAAATGTATTTACCTCGGGTGAAGGATTTCAAGACGAGGAGAGTATTTTACGTTTAGAGGAGTAAAGATTGTAAAAAGACATGAGGAATCATTATTTTCCACAGAGAGTCGTTTGTATGTGGAATGAACTTCCAGGGAAAGTGGTGGGTGTGCATGCAGTTACAACTTTTAAAAGACATTTAGATAAGTACATAAATAAGAAACAGTTTGGATAGTGATGTGAACTCCTGCCCTCCCAGTCCCTCTCTGAATAAATCCCTGATGGTTCTCATCCTCCGCCAAGGTCTATGCAGTGGCGTGTGGAGACCAGCAGAGGGTGGCATTGCTTCACTTCAAACACCACGGAGACACAGATACACACACAAATACACCAATAACGACACAGATGAGGGGATCCTATCAGGATTTCGCTTGCTCTGTGCTTTGTCAATATTTTATTCCCTCCATCTGGTGTGTGTCAGGATTTCTGTTGTTCCGTTGACAGCATTTCATTATTTGACTCACTCTGAGAGTATATCAGTATTTCCTCACAGTAGTGAGTGTGACAGTATTTCAGTTGTTCCATTGGGACTGTGACTCGATGACAATTTCAATGCTTGATTATTGAAGATGTAAGGACGAGTTGGGAGGAGAGTAAATATTACAGGTTAGTTTCAGTATCTGAGCTGTCTGAAGGAGGAGGTGTATGAGGGACACTCCGTGCTCCCTTCCTGGGAGATGGTGGAGACGATGTGTTGTGAGCCCACCCTCCTGCCCACCAAGACCGTGGGGATTCCATTTGTACCAGCTCGTCATAAAAGGGAGATGGCATCAGGGACATGGCTTCTGAGCTGTACCAGGTGGAAATGGAACTGACAGTGGGTTTAAAGTGAGAATTACACTTCACTGAACATTGCTCCTTACTCGGTTGGTGGGACGGGGATGTTTCGGAATCTCCACACTGGTCATACACCGGTTCTCTCCGGCTTGTACCAGGCTCCTCTCCGCATAGCAGGGGCAGGGGTGGACGGAACTGATGTCGGGCACTCCAACACCCGGCTTGGCACTTTCTGTTCTATTCCAGGCTGTTTTCCCTGGAATGAGAGAAAGGGAGGCAGGGAGTGAGGGTGAAAGTGGGTGGTCCTGCTGTTAGTGATGGTGCAGGTGGAGGCGAAATGGTGAAGCCCGTCAACAGTATGGAATCCATGCGGTGTTTTCAGTGTAGGGGAGTAGCGGAGGCGTGAGAGAAAAGGAGACAGAGAGAGACAGAAGGAGCCGAGAGAATACGGTGACACTTATCCTGGCAGAGCGGTGAAAGTTACTGATGCCTGTCCTATATTTCTGGACATTTCTTCAGACTCCAGATACTGCATCGAGCTGGGTGGTGAGCTCAGACCATGCTCGATGAGTCTGGTGGTGTGAACTCCTCTAGAAAGAGAATGGTCCTTCTCTGTCCGAGCCTATCTATCAGGACCTCCGTGCCCCTTTCAACAAATCTTGGTGCAATTGCCCCTTACCTGCCAGCCTCACGGTAAACCGCGCAGGGTGGGTCCAGACTGAGAAAAGTCAACTGTGTGCCCATTGCCCTTTTAGAGATGGTACCTGCGCCAAGGATCAAGGAATACCTGGGCCATTCAGGCGATTGGAGCTATGACCAGCCATGATGGGTGAGAGAATCAGGCTGGCATTGAATGAGACGAATGTCTTGTGCTGGGGTAGATGGATAATGAAGGGAGTTTAAGAAGATAGCACCAGAAAACTAGCTCGGCCTCCTGCATACTATCCCTCTGTTACACACAATTAAAATGTCGCTGGGACAAATTATTGTTAGGTTCAGCCCAATGAGTCAAAGACTGTGCTCACCACACTCTCAGTCACAAATGCAAACCAAATGCTCATTCAAAACTCTCCATCATCTGAACTCACAGCAATATCCTATTCGTACATCATTCATGAAAACCTGACCCTCGGTGCAAGATGCTATCAAAATGTCTACATGTCAGCATTCTAAAACTTGTGAACGCATCCTTCGATGACGACGTCTCTCAATCTCCCCCTCTCTGTATGTATATCCCAAACCCATCCTATTTGTTCGTATTTAAACTGATGCCCCACCATCTCTTTCTGCCGGTGACTTTCACACCCATGGCACGCCTTGTCATGGCACATTGGAGATATGAACATGTAAATGGATGGGAGCCACACATCCTGTCACTTCCAGCATGGGCTGCAAGTTTCCCCGCGCTGGGCAGTGATTTAACACAGCGTTACCGTGCACTACACTGGGGTGTTCTGTACAGATCTACACGCTGGGAGGGTAACTGCTCCGGGCTTACAGATCAGTTCAGTGGTGTTCACTTCGCAGCCCCACCCCTGGTCCAGGTTTATAGATTCGTGCGGCATTCGTGCGGCCTGCACAGATCCCCGTGCTGGACTGATATTTATTTGACTGGTGAGGCCTGCACAGTGTCCCACTCTGGACAGATTGCCGGGTTGTATTGAGCAGGACACTAGCCTGGTCTGCACAGTGCTCCATGCTGAACAGATATTTCATCTGGGTTTGTGGTGTCTGGTCTGTTTCTGTGAGGTGGATTAAGAGTGCGAGATAACTGATCACTTCAGCTGATTTGGCAATGCCTTTAATTTGTGTTTACCAGTTGTGTTGAGTTTGGGGAGAGATTTCCACAGCGAGGCTGAGTGGGTCTCACCAAAACTGATGGACAGAAGGGCCTTTGTGATGTGGATCTTTATGACTCCATCACATTCTGTAACCGACATTCTCCGAAACATTCTCGACATTCCCCAGGACATTCTATAGCTGACATTCCCCGGAAAATTCTGTAACTGACATTATTTGTGAACAGTTGGATTTCAGTTAATTGTACAAAAGATAAGATCCCGAGGGAAAAGATCCCGTTCCAGGGAGAAGGAGACACTGTTTCAAAATCCTCTCAGGCAGCTAAAGAGATGAATACATTTTCCGTGTTCACGTTTCTTCACAACCGAAAATTGACCATAATTTAGACTAAAAGACAGAAATTTCCAACCTCCATTTGTCTTCAAGACACGGAGAGAGAATCCTTCAGGAAAGCAACATCCTCAATCTCTGTATCATGAACTGTAAAGAAGTGACCTATGCCTACTCTCGAGCGATCGAGTCTGTGGGAATGTTCGAGAAACCATCTGTTCTTATGGATATTTGTCTGCGTGTTTGGGGTGGGAGTACTTCTTGTGTTTTACGTTACATTACTTGCAAAAAAAATTGAGACATTACTATTTTTTATTTCACCTTTTTTTCAATAAATCAGTGATACATTTGAAAATGTCACTGGGTCCTCAATCAAACTGGTAACTTTGCCTCCAGGCTGATGTATAATTTGTCTGTTTTCCTTCCTCACAGTTAATGTAGTGACAATCTACGTCCTGCTCTATAAAGATTGTGGATTGTCTCCATGTGTCAGACGTTACCTAGAGGCCATGGCAGTGGCGGATTTACTGGTCATTATCCTCTACCTGATATTGCGACACATTCCCATTGTTTATCCGGAACAGTTTTATTTCCGGGTGTCCATCCCCGTGTGTAATATCCACGCCGTCCTGCTCTATGCAGCCACTGACTGTTCTGTCTGGTTCACCGTCACTTTCACATTTGATCGATTTGTGGCCATTTGTTGCCAGAAGCTGAAAAGTAAATATTGCAGTGAGAAAACGGAGGCTGTGGTTCTGGGAACGGTGACTGCGCTGAGCTGTTTAAAGAACATTTTCTGGTATTTCATGTTCACAGGTTGGTATTGGCTGAGAAACCGGCTCTGGTTTTGTTATGGAACAGCCGATGTTTATGGCTCTCGTGTCTCGAGGGAAGGGGAGGGAGTGAGGGACAGGAAGGGAGCGATGGACGGGGTGGGAGGGATGGGGAGGGAGGGGGCGACAGGGAGTGAGTGAGGAAGAGGGAACGAGGGAGTGACAGGGAGGGAGTGAGATACAGGGAGAGAGGGCACGGAGGGACAGAGGGACAGGGAGGTAGCGAGGGATTGGGAGGGAGTAAGAGACACAGCGAGGGACAGGGAGGAAGCGAGAGAGTGAGGGATGGGTGGAAGGGACTGGGAGGGAGCGAGGGACGGGTAGGGAGGGAGGGAAGGGGGGACTGTGAAGGAGGGAGCAAGGGGTGGGGAAAGAGGGATCAAGGGACAGTAAGGGAGCGAGCGATGGGGAGGTAGGGAGCTAGCGAGGGACGGAGTGAGCGAGCGAGGGACGGGGCGTGACAAGGATGGAATGAGCGAAGTACGGAGGTGGAGGGAGCAAGGGACAGAGAGGGAGAGTGGGAGGGAATGAGGGACAGGGAGGGAGGTAGCGAGGGATGGGGAGAGAGCGAGGGAGCAAGGGGGGAGGGACCAAGGAAGCGAGTGCGTGAGGGATGGACTGAGGGAGCGAGGCACGGAGTGAGAGCATGAGGGCCAGAGTGAGGGACCGAGGGATGGGCATGGAGGGAGCGAGGGACGGCAAGAGAGTGAGAGATGGGGAGGGAGCGAGGTATTGACGGATGGGGAGGCAGTGATGGAGCGAGGGACTGACGGATGTGGAGGGAGCGAGTGAGGGATCGAGGAACAGGGAGGGAGCGAGGGAGTGACGGATGGGGAGATGGACAGGGAGCGAGGGATGGAGAGGGAGTGGGCGACAGGGTGTCAGCGAGGGAGAGGGAACGAGGGAGCGACAGGGAGGGAGCAAGGTGGAGGAAGTGACGGATGGGGAGGGAGAGAGCGATGGGGAGGGAGCAAGAAATGGGGAAGGAGCCAGTGATGGAGCGAGGGACAGGGAGCGAGCGAGGGAGTGGTGGACAGGGAGGGAGGGACAGGGAGGGATCGAGGGACGAATTGGGAGTGAAGGATTGGGAGGGAACGAGTGAGCGAGGAATGGATCGAGTGAGCGAGAGACAGAGCAAAGCAGCGAGGGAAAAAGCGAGGGAGTGAGGGACGGGGAGGGAGGGAGTGAGAGACAGCGAGGGAGCCAGTGATAGGGAGGGAGCAAGTGAGGTATTGAGGGATGGGGAGGGAGCAAAGGATGGGGAGGGAGCGAGTGAGTGAGGGACGGAGCGAGGGAGCCAGGGAATGGGAGATAGTCAGGGAGATAGGGACGGCGAGGGAGCGAGGGATGGGGACGGAATGAGGGATGGGGAGGGAGCGAGGGATGGGGAAGGGGCCGGGGATGGGGAGGGAGAGAGAGACGGCGAGGGAGTGAGGGATGGGGTGGGAGCGAGGGATGGGGAAGGAGCGATGGGGTGGGAGCGATGGTGTGAGTGACAGGGAGGGAGGGCGTGAGCAGCAGGGAGGGAGGGAGAGACTGACAGGGGCAGGGGCTGGGGTACAGCGGGCAGGGGCTTAGGGAGCCAGATACTGCGCTGGGGGGCAGGGGGACAGTGGACAGGGGATAGGGGGTTACAGAGATAAGTGAGGAACTTGAAGGGAGCGAGGAGGACAAGGAAGACAGGGCAGAGAGAGAGAGAGAAAGTGGGTCAGAGATAGAGAGGTAGAGCCAAGGAAACAGAAGCCGAGTGAGAACTGAGTGCGGGGGTGGGGTGCGGGGGAGCAGGAGAGAGTCAAAGGGTACAGAGGGGGATGGGGAGAGAGATAGAGAGGGGGAGAGGGACGGAGAGAGGGAAAGACTGTGATAGGGGATTAGGGAGATGTGGGATCAGAGGGAAAAATACAGAGTGGGAGATGGGGTTCACACATGCAAAGGATGAGAGAAGTGGGTGCGGACATTCGAGGAGGAGGGAGAGAGAGAGGGAGGGAGTGTATTAGAGAGGGTGGGTGGAAAGAGAGAAGGAAGGGGATGGAGAGAGGGATGAGGAGCAGGGGAGCACGGAGAAATGTGGGTCAGAGAGGGAGAGAGCGAACGAGGAGAGACAGGAGAGAGAGAAAGAGACAGCGATATCCCAGGGGGAACGCAAGGACAGAGTGACTTAAACCCAACTCCTGAGCTCAGTCCCGAAACCCTCCCATTCCCTTGGGGCCGAGTCTGTCTCTCTCCAGCTGAGCTTCTTCAACACAAAGACAAACAACAATATTGTTTGCTGTGCTGGTTGGCACTTTTAATGAACGTTAATTACATATTGAAGTTATGGATGCAGTCAGTGGAATGGTGCCTTTTCTCTCTGGCCTGTGAGTTGAGAGAAACATTGACATGTTTCCCTGTTACCCCCTGTGGGATAGGGTTGGATAAACTAGCACTACCTTCAGTCTATTAGCATAGCGAGAGGCTGCTTCATTGCTGAAACATTGAACTGAAATGATAAAATCCTGGATGGATTGATTAATGAGTGAATTTGAGTGATTGATGAATTTGGGTAAAGGGATATGTCAGCACATTCTTCAGCTGCTGCCTGAACTTAGTCTGGGTCACGGCATAAATCGCGGTGTTTGTGCAGCAACTGAGGAGCTGCAGCATGAAGCCCAAGTCCTGCACAAAGTTATGTAGATACATAGAGTTATGCCCCAAATTAGACATCCGAAGCCATATAGAAAACAACATTAACGTTGACCACAGCAGGATGAAATTGGCAGAGATCACAAGCAGTAAAATGATGGAGTTTTTTCGATTTCGCATTTCTGTGTCACACTGACCATCCCCATTGGTGCGAGCCCGGAGTCTCCTACGGGCTCTGCTGGTCACTAAAATGTGTCTGATGGTGAAAACATTGAGCAGCAGAATCAGGAGAAATGGGAGAGCCGGGTTTAGAATGTGGTGGAGGAACTCGATTGTGCCCCTGAATCCCTCCGTGCCCCTCTCTCCCTGTACCTCACTCACTCCCTGTCGCCCCCTCCCTCCCCATCCCCCCCACCCCGTCCATCGCTCCCTTCCTGTCCCTCACTCCCTCCCCTTCCCTCGATCCCTCTCCATCCCTTGGTTACTCCGACTCCCTTGCTCGGTCCAGACCCTCTCTCCTTCTACCTTGCTCCGTCCCCGGTCCCTCCCATTCCCTCGCTCCCTCTCTGTCCCTCGCTCCCGCCATCTCTGTCCCTCGCTCCTTCCCTCCCGGACACTTGCTCCTGCCCTCCCTATCTTTAGATCCCTCCCTTTCCATCCCTCGATCCCTTGCACTGAACCTTATGCTCTCATTCCGTTCTTCACTCCCTCGTTCCATCCCTCGCTCACTTGCTTCCTCGCTCCCTCTCCAACTCTAGCTACCTCCCTCCCTGTCCCTCATTGCATCCCACTCTCCCTCTCTGTCCCTCGCTCCCTCTATCTCCATACTTCGCTCATTCCCTCCCCATCCGTCTCTTCCCCTCACTCTCGCCCACCCTTCCCATCCCTCGCTCGCTTGCTCCGTCTCTCACTCCCTCCCCATCCATCGCTCTCTCCCCATCCCTCTCTCCCTCCCCGTCCCTCACTCCCTCCACTTCTCTCCCTCCCTGTCACTTCCTTGTTCCCTCTCCATCGCTCACTCCCTGCTGCCCACTCCCTCCCCGTCCCTCGCTCCCAGTCCCTCTCTCCCTCACGGTCACTTTTTCCTTCCCTGTCCCTCGTTTCCTTGCTCCCTCCCCATCACTTGCTCGCTCCCAGTCCTTTCCTCACTCCCATCCCTCGCTCCCTCTACCTCGCTCCCTCCCCCTCCTTCCATCCCTCGTTCCCTCTGCTTCTCTCACTCCCTGCCTTCCCGTCACTCATTCACTCCCTCCCTCACTCTCCATCCCTCGCTCCCTCCATCTCCATCCCTCAGTCCCTCCCTTCCCATCCCTTTCATCTTCCTTTCCCATCCGTCACACCCTCCCTCCACATCCTGTTCTCCCTCCCTCTCCATCCCTTGCTCCCTCCATCCCCATCCCTTTCTACCTCCCTCGCTACCTCCCTCCTTCCCTGTCCTTTGCTCCCTCACTCCGTCCCTTGCTCATTCACTCCCTCTGCGTCCCTTGCTCCCTCCCCATCACTCGCTCCCTTGGCCTCTCGCTCACTCCCCATCCTTTGCGTCTGCCCCATCCCTCGCACCCTCCCTGTAGCTTTCACCTTCCTTTCCTGTCCCTCGCTCCCTCCTCCCCTCCCTGTCCCTCACTCTGTCCCTCCCTATCCCTTTCTCCCTCCCTCCCCATCACTTGTTCCCTCACTCCATCCCTATCCCTTGCTCACTCGCTCCATCCCTCACTCCCACCCTGTCCCTCGCTCCCTCACTCCATTGCTTCCTCCCTGTCTCTCACTGCCTCCCTACTTTTCAATCCTTTGCTCCCTCACTCTGTCCCTCGCTCCATCGCTCCCTCCCCATCCCGAGCTGCCTCGTTCACTCCCTCCCCATCCCTCACTCCCTCGCCGTTCGTCACTCCCTCCCTATCCCTCGCTAC
>JAHRHZ010000110.1:2443555-2459297 GCA_024137785.1 Ginglymostoma cirratum | reverse complement strand
CCCTCACTTTCTCTCTCCCTTGCTCACTCAGTCCCTCCCCATCCCTCGTTCCTTCGCCCCCAACCCGTCCCTCAATCCCTCCCCGTCCCTCCCACCTATCCCTCGATCCCTCCCTGTCCCTCTCTCCCCATCCCTTTCTCCCTTGCTTCCTCCCTGTCCCTTGCTCCATCTCTCACTCCCTCCCCATCCCTCGTTCCCTCCCCATCCCTTGTTCCCTCCCTCCATCCCCATCCCTTGGTCACTCGCTCTGTCCCTCGCTCCCTCCCCATCACTCACGACCTCACTCCCTTCCCATCCCTCACTACCTCACTCCCTGCCCATCCCTCACTCCCTCGCCATTCCTCATTCCCTCCCCGTCCCTTGCTCCTGCCCTCCCCATCCCTCGCTACCTCTCTCCCCCTCCCTCAGTCCCTCAATCTGACCCTCACGCTCTCCCCTTTCCTCGCTCCCTCACTCCATCCCTCGCTCACTCACTTCCTCCTCATCCGTCATTCCCTCATCATGCCTCGCTCCCTCACTGCCTCCCCATCTCCCTCTACCTCCCTCCCTGTCCCTCATTTCCTCCTACTCTCCGTCTCCATCCCTCGCTCCCTCCATCTCTGTAGTTCACTCATTCCCTCCCCATCCCTCCCCGCTCCTCACTCCCACCCTCCCTCCATGTCCCTAGCTCGCTCGCTCCGTCCCTTGCTCACTCACTCCCTCCCCATCCCTCGCTCCCTTGCTCCATCTCTCGTTTACTCATTCCATCCCCCTCTCACTCGCTCCCTCCCAACCCTTTACTCCCTCACTTCCAACCCGTCCATCACTCCCTCCCTGTCCCTCCCTCCCCGTCCCCCACTCCCTTGCTTCCTTCATATCCCTCGCTCAGTCTCTCGCTCCCTCCCCATCCCTTGCTCCCTCCCTGTCCCTCTGTTCCTCCCTGTCACTCCCACGTTCACTCCCTGTCGTTCCATCCCTCCTGGTCCCTCGCTTCCCATCCCTCTCTCCCTCTCCATCCCTCGCTCCTTCCCCATCCCTCACTCCCTCGATCCCTCCTCATCCCTTGCTTGGTCCCACTCCCTCGCTCCCTCTACCTCCCTCCCGCCCCGCTCCCTCCCTCCCTTGGTCCCCCTCAGCCTCTTGCTCCCTCCCTTGCTCCCGCTTTGTCCCTCACTCCCTCCATCCCCGTCACTCATTCCCTCCTTCCCTCACTCTCGATCCTTCTCTCCCTCCATCTCCATCCCTCACTCCTTCCCTTCCCATCCCTTTCACCTTCCTTTCCCATCCCTCACACCCTCCCTCTCCGTCCTTTGCTCCCTCACTCCGTCCCTCGCTCACTTGCTCCATCCCCGTCCCTCGCTCCCTCCCTGTTCCTCGCTCCCTCGCCCTCTCACTCACTCCCCATCTCTCGCACATTCACCGTCCCTCTCTCACTCTCTGTCCCTCGTTCCCTCCCTCCTTGTCCCTTTCACTTTCCCTTCTGGTACCTCACTCCTTCCCTCCGTCCCCCTCCCTCACACCCTCCATCCCCGTCCTTTGCTCACTCACTCTGTCCCTTGTTCCCTCCCTGTCCATCACTCCCTCACTCCATTGTTCCCACCCCATCCCTCGCTACCTCGCTCCCTCCCCGTCCCTCGCTCCCTCCCAGTCCCATGCTCCCTCCCCATCCCTCTCTCCCTCCCCATTCCTCATTCCCTCCCTTCAAGCACCTCATCCCCTCCCTTGCTCTCTCTCTGTCCCTCGTTCCCTTCTTACCCGTCCCTCGTTCCCTCCATTCCTCGCTGTCCGCCCCTCGTTCCCTGCATCTCCATCCCTCGCTCCGTCTCTCCCCGTCCCTTTCTCCGTCCCTTTCCATCCCTCACTCCCTCCCTCCCCGTCCCTTTCTCCCTCCCTCCCCATCCCTCACTCCCCATCCTTTGCTCCCTCGCTCCATCCCTCGCTCACTCAATCCCTTCCCATCCCTTGCTACCTGCCTCCCCATCCCTTGCTCTATCTCATGCACCCTATACGTCTCTCTCTCCCTCCATCTCCATCACTCGCTTCCTCCCTCCCCATCCATTTTTCCCTCCCTCTACGTCCCTCACTTCCTCCCTCCCCGTCCCATTCTCTTTCCCTCCCCTTCTCTTACTCACACCCTCGGTCCCCGTCCTTTGCTCCTTCACTCTGTCACTCGCTCCCTCCTTGCCGATCCCTTGTTCTCTCTCCATCGCTCACTTCCTGTTGCCCACCCCTTCCCCGTCCCTCACTCCCCATCCTTCTCTTGCTCCCCGTCCCTTGCTCCTCCCCTGTCCCTCGCTTCCTCGCTCCCTCGCTCCCTCCCCATCCCTCACTCCCTCTGCATCCTTCACTCCTTCGTTCCCTCCCCATCCCTTGGTCACTCCCATTCCCTCACTCGCTCCCATCTGTCGCATCCTCACCCTCGCTCCCTCCCAGCAACCTCCCTTCCTCTTTCCCACTCAGTCCCTCGCTCTTTCCCATGCTTCCTCTCCGTCCCTCCCTTCCTCGCTCCCTCCCTGTCCCTTGCTCCCTTGCCATCCCTATCTACCTCTGTCCCTCTCTGCTCCTCGCTCCCTCCCCATCTCTCACTCCCTCTCCATCACTAACTCCCTGTCCCTCACTCTGTCGCTTCTTCCTGGTCCCTTGCTCCCTCACTCCCTCCCTATCCCTAGCTCCCTCCCTGTCCCTCGTTCCCACCCACCCTGTCTCTCGTTCCCTTCTTCCCTCCATCTCCGTCCCTCGCTCCCTCCCTCCCTGTCCCTTGCTCCCTCTCTGACTGTCCCTCGCTCCCTCCCCGTCCCTTGCTCCCTCGTTTCCTCTCCATCCCTCGATCCCTCCCTCCCTCCCGTCCCTCGCTCCACTGCTCCCTCTCCGTCCCTCGCTCACTCCCTTTCTTTCCCTCCCCGTCCCTCCCTCCCTCCCTTGTTCCCTCCCTGTCCCTTCTTCACTCACTCACTCTCTCCCTCCTTGTCCCTCGCTCGATCCCTCCCTGTCCATCGTTCCCTCCCACCCCCTATCCGTCACTCCCTCCCCATCCCTCACCCTCTCCCTCACCCCCTCCCTCGCTCCCTCTCCGTCCCACTCTCCCTCCCTCCTTCTGTCTCTGTCCCTTTCTCCCTCCCTCTCCATCCCTTGTTCCCTCCCTCCCCATCCCTTGCTCCCTTCCTCGCTTGCTCTCTGTCCCTCGCTCCCTCCCTTCCTCCTTGTCCCTTGCTCCGTTTCTCCATCCCCATCCCTCGCTCACTCCCGCCTTGTCCCTCCCTCCTTCCTCCACCTCACCATCCCTCCCTCGCTCCCTTGCTGCCTCCCCGTCCCTCCTTCTCTCACGTGTTCCCTCCCTACTTGTCCCTCACTCGATCCCTCTCTGTCCCACTCCCCCTCCCTTGTTCCCTCTCTGCCCCTTTCTCTCTCCCTCTCCCTCCCTTGATCCCTCCCTGTCCCTCGTTCCCTCTCCATTCCTCACGCTCTCCCTCACTCCCACACTCCCTCACTCCCTCCCTTGCTCTCTCCCCATCCCTCACTCTCTCCCTCGCTCCCTCCCTGTCCCTCGCTCCCACCCTGTCCCTCACTCCCTCCCTTGCTACCTCTACGTCCCTCACTCCGTCGCTCCCTCCCCATCCCTCGCTCCCTCTCTCACTCCCTCCCCATCCATCCTTCCCTCCCGCCTCCCCGTCCCTCCTTCGCTCACTCACTCCCTCCCCCCTTGTCCTTCACTCGATCCCTCCCCATCCATCACTCCCTCGCTTCCACTCTCCCCCCACCCCTCACTCCCTAGTTCCCTCCCTGTAGCTGTCTCTCTGTCCCTCCCTCTCTCCCACTCCGTCCCTTGATCCCTCCCACCCCATCCCTGGCTCCATCCCTCGTTCCCACCCCGTCCCTCTCTCCCACCCTCGCCCTCGCTTCCTCTCTGTCCCTCGCTCCCTCCTTCCAGTTTCCTCGCTCCCTCCCTCACTCCCTTTCCCTCAATTGGTCCCTCCCTCCCCATCCTTCACTCTCTCCCTTCCCATCCCTCGCTCCCTCCCCGTCCCTCGCTCTCCCGAATCCATCCCTCGCTGCCCTGCTCCTCATCCCTTGCTCCCTCGCTCCCTATCTCTTCTTCCCCGTCCCTCCCCGACCCTTGCTCTGTCCCTTGCTCCCTCACTCCCTCCCCATCCCCCGCTCCCTTGCTCCCTCCCAGTCCCTTGCTCCCTCTGCATCCCTCGCTCCCTCACTTGCTCCCTCCCCATCCCTTGCTCCCCATCCCTCACTCCCTAGCTTCACGAAGAAGTAAAAAATAAACTTCTTTTGCAGTAAGTGATTGACATAAATAAGATGCTGTTCTCAAATTTCAACAAGAATTACACTTCCGTATTATCCTCAGAGCTTATCTGTAACCCAACACTTGCTCTCAGTACATGCCTTTCTTTTTAGGTGTAACACTTATGTGACTATCTTAAAATATACAGATGATTTCTGAAGCCGAAATGATTGCGGACCGTTCACTGTTGTGGATGTACCGTTAAATGCCTGAGCTACAATAATAATGTCCTTTATGTGGATGTATTTTACTCAGTCCTACTGTGTATTACTTGTCCAGGTTTATTTACTCCTGTATGGCATATACTACAGTGTTCCTCTCCACTACTTTTATATTCCACCCGGCCTGCATGTCCTTGAACAGTATGAGCAATTTAGCATGACCAGTGTAACTCACCTGCACATCTTGGGACAGTGGGAGGAAACCGGAGCACCTCGACGAAACCCACACAGACACGTTGAGAATGTGCAAACTCCACACTGACAGTCATCCGCGGGTGGAATGTCCCTGTTATCAGCAACTCTGCTAACTCCTTACCATTCTTCACCCTGACTGCATAATGCAGAAGTTAGAATGCTTGCTGGTGATTTCATATCCCATTCACTTTATTTTCATTTATCTTCACTGAATTCCCCACTCTAACATCCAGGGGACAAATGTTGAGGAGAAACTGAACTGGACCTGCCATATAAACATTATTGCTACAAGTGAATCGAAATTTTCTGGTGATTAAATCAACTTTTTGACTCCCAGAAGCCTGTACATCATCTACAAGGCACAAGACAGGAGCAGAATGGCATACTTTCCATTTGCTTGGATGGGTGCATCTCCAACAACACTCAAGAAACTAGACAGTGCGGGAAAGGCAGTCCATTTAACTGGCACCCCATTCAGCACTTTCAATAGCAACTCTCTTCAGCACCGAGGCACAGTGGCAACAGAATACACCATCTACAAGATGCACTAGAGTAACTCACACAGCCCACAGACTGTATCACCTGAATGGACAAGAGCAGAAGATGTATCAGAACAATGCCATTTGTAAATTGCCCTCGAAGGAACATTCCAACCTGATTTGGAGCAGGAGAAGTGATGATCTCACTGAGTGGTGGAGAAGGCTTGATGGACCAAATAGCCTATTTCTGCCCTCCATCTTCTGCCTTATGAGTCTTTTTCCTGTTGATTAGTGCAGCGACCAAACTTGTGTTCAGTCCGCTAGATGATCTCTAAACTGTTAGTCCCCATACCCTCTCTCGACCACCTGATCTTCCTATCCAACCACCTTCATGGATCTGTGAATGTCTTTTTTTCACTGTAAACCATTCATATCCTTACTGTTTTGTGCACTCCCATAGCTTACCCTTCCTGATTTAATTATCATTCACTTCTCTGGATTGAATTCCTGTCACCATTTTCTTCCCAATAGTTTAATATCTCCGTGCAGCCCACAGCTTACTTCCTCATGATTAACTGTGTGACCAATTGTTGCATCATCTACAAACTTCTAAATCATGGCTGCTACAACTAAATCTAAATCATTGATCAACGTCATAAAACAATGAAACTCATAGAAGGCATGGTTAGTAAGTTTACGAACGACCCCAAAATTGGTGGCATAGTAGACAGGAAAAAATGTTCTCTAAGCGCTCATTGACATTCCCATTTCCAGTTGTATGTTTGCAGTTGGGCCACTGAGTTTCTCTGGTTCCGGGCCTGGGGACTGGGATTATATGATCGTCTGCAGCAGTGGCTACTTCCTTGTGTGAGGGAACTGGCGGAGTAACCGATGCTAAACTACATTGCTATTGAAAGATACATTTCAACTATATCCTGCACAATCTCCTGTGTCTTTGATGTTTTGTAGAAATCTATCAATCTCAGTCTTCAGCATACTCAATGATGGAATCTGGGGGCATCGAAGTTGAAGATTACAGCTCACTCAGAGTTCTCACATCTCAGTCCACTGTTCGCCAAGTACTCTTGTTATGTGCCCAGTGTTATTCCTAATACGTCATCGGCTATTGTACTTTTATTGTACTTCATGTTTTTCAAGCATACCTTCCTATATGGCGCTGTGATCGTATAGTGGTTAGTACTCTGCGTTATGGCTGCAGCAACTTCGGTTCGAACCGGACTCATGGCAGTGGGTATTCTCCCCATTTTGCTCCTTGTGAATCATCCTTTCATATGGAATTCATTGATTTGTATAAAAATAGTCTCCGAGGTGATGAATGTATCCTCTCAAGCACCTGCTCTCTCCCATGTCTGCGTTTGATGTATCAGAATACCAACCCATCTCTTCTCGCAGATTTTTCTCCCTCCCATAATCACTAACCCTCCTTTACCTCCCTCCTCCCACTTCGCTGAGGTACAGCACAATCTGTCACTCGCTTCCACATTGACACCATTCAGTCTGTACTGCTGCAGTCTCTGTTGCTGGCTGAACCTGCCACAACCTTACCATGGGGACCTTCAAATCAATCGATCCATTTAGTTGCCATAGTTGTGAGATGAATAGCTTTTGCTGACATGGACCAGTGATTTTTCGAGCATCAGGCTCAGGAAAAGGACGCAGGATAAATTTGAGCAAAAGAGTGCTTATTGGAAAAGACCAGTTTCTGTGATCAGTTTCTTATTTCATTTGTTCATTCGGCTGCAGCAACAGTGTTGTGTGCAGTTCTGTAATTCCTTTCATAGGAGAGATGTGATAGGACTGGAAACGGTGCAGAAGAGATTTAGAAGAATGTTTTCTGGGCTCAGTGTCAGTTATGAAGACAGGTTGGACAGCTGGGGTTGTTTTCTTAGATCAGGGGTGATTCAAAGGGAACATAATTGAGATGCACGAAATAGAGGGGTACGGACAGGGGAGACTGAAAGAGCTGCTTCTCTTTGATGAAGGGATCGATCACCAGGCAGCCGTAGATTAAAGGTAAGAGGCAGACAGGTTTGAGTGTATACGCGGAAATAATGTTTTTTTTCAGCCAGCGGGTGTTTGGAACCTGGAACTCACTGTCTGTAAGGGACGTAGAGGCAGAAACCTTTCTAACTTAAAGAAGTGTTCAGATGTGATTTATGATACCATGGCATTCCACGCTATGGGCCAAGTGATGGAAAATAGGATTAGGATAGATAAGTGGTTGATTTTGTCCAACGCAGGTGCAATAGGCAGAAAGGCCTTCCAGTGTTTGGCAGTATGCCGTAGCAGACTGGTTAGTATTTCTGCCTATTAACCTGGAGAGCAGTGTTCAATTCCCCACTGGAAACAATCCCACTACTTTGAAGTGGCTCAGTGTTGCCTCTCAGCGACAGGGACCCAGTTTCGACTTCAGCCTTGTGGCGTTTGTATATTTTCCTCGTGTCTGTGTGGGTTTCCTTTCACAGTCCAAAGTTGTGCAGCATAGATGGTTTGTCGATGCGTCTTTGCTCAGTCATGTTCAGGCTACGGTCAGTTAGCCATTAGTAAATGCAGGTTTATGTGTATAGCGTGGAGGAGTGGGAAGTTTTTCGGAGGTTCAGTGCAGAATCAATGGACCGAATGATCTCCATCTGCACTGTAGGATTTCTATGATCTCCAACTTTCAGTTTGTGTCTCATTAAGGATTTTGAAATAGTCCGCTCTGTTCAGAAGCGAGGGTTATTAATATCTGCCCTTCTATTCTTGGTGGGACACGTCACAGGAAGGACAGTGCTGTCTGAGTCAGCGTGGGGAAGGACTGCAGCTCCCGGGGGGACAGTGTGCCAGTGAAAGTGCCAACACGTGCCTTCTGCAAGCTGTACCTTGTGTCTGTGTTGAAATGAAAACGATTTGATGGATTTGTTCCGGATTGAAGGGTTTACTGGAAGCAGGAATCTGAGGAAGAGACAGAGTAAACTGATCCAGGTTTGAGTGCAGAAATAGCTAATACCTTTCCTGCAGCGCTAATGACATTGTACAGCACAGAGTGTTGGTGCAACGAATTTGTGTCCGTGGGTCCAGCGTGCTTTAAATAAACTGGGTTACCAGGATATAAAGACATTAGAAAGGGCACCGACCGTGCTTACTGGGGTTTACGGTTATAAAGATATTCAATACGCCACAGATAGGGTTTATTGCGATCGTACAATCGTTCAGTGGTTAGCTCCTGGATGTGCAGGTTAGATGGGTTGGCAATACTAAATTAGCCTACAGTGTCCAGGAACATGTAGGTTAAGCCATGATTAATGCGGAGATAGGGTGTGGGGCTAGGTCTGGGTAGGATGTTCTTTCGAGGATCAGTGCAGACTCAATTGGCTGAATGGTACTTTCCGCACTGTAGGGATTCTATGTTTCGAGAAGAAAGGGCATGACGGAGTTTAATCGGGTGTAAAGACATTCCAGAGGACACTGACAGGGTTTACTGTGGTGGGATTTTATTCATGAGGAGATGGTGGAAAAGTGGGAACTGCTATCCCTGACACAGGGAATACCTATGGAGGTTTTCCAGATGATGTGAGGTTTGGAGAGAGTGAATAGGAGGAAAGGTCCCTGTTTCAAATGAACCGATATCTGGAAGTCAGACATTCAAAACCATCGATGAAAGATAAAGAAAGGATGGGAGCTGAATTTCTGTCACTCCGAAAAACCTTTTCCAAAATATTTTGAACGACACACAAGGAATGAATTTCACAGGGAGAGAGAGAGGCTGTGGCCGGTTGAGGGGTAAGGGACAGGATGTGGTCGGGAGTAAGTGTGGAGAAGCAATCTCTTATTTGATTGACGTTATATGTAACGAAATTTCATGAACGTGTGCAGCTGAATAAGATTGAGTAAATAAGAAGGTCAGGGCTTTGGAAGATTTGGCATCATTTTCCACGTGAACAAGTATGAATGGAACTGAGCGGTCATTGTTTTTAAATTGCAATGGAAAGATATTCCATAATGAACTGTTGCTCAGAGACCAATTTCCAGCTTTAATCAAGTGCCTTAAAATGCGACCATATCACCACAATGATATTTGAGATACAAGGTGTAGAGCTGGATGAACACAGCAGGCCAAGCAGCATCATAGGAGCAGGAAAGCTTGACGTTTCGGGCCTAGACACTTCATCAGAAATGGGGGAGGAGAAGAAGGTTCTGAAATAAATAGGGAGAGAGGGGAAGGCGGATAGAAGATGGATAAAGGAGAAGATAGGTGGAGAGGAGACAGACAAGTCAAAGAGGCAGGGATGGAGCCAGTAAAGGTGAGTGTAGGTGGGGAGGTAGGGAGGAGATAGGTCAGTCCAGGGAGGACAGACAGGTCAAGGGGGCGGGATGAGGTTAGTAGATAGGAGATGGGGTGGGGCTTGAGGTGGGAGGCCGGGATAGGTGAGAGGAAGAACAGGTTAGGGAGGCGGGGACGAGCTGGGCTGGTTTTGGGCTGCAATATGGGGAGGGGAGATTTTGAAGCTTGTGAAATCCACATTGATACCATTGGGCTGCAGGGTTCCCAAGCAGAATATGATTTGCTGTTCCTGCAGCCTTCAGGTGGCATTGTTGTGGCACTGCAGGAGGCCCAGGATGGACATGTCTTCTGAGGAATGCCAGGGGGAGTTGAAATGGTTCACGACTGGGAGATACAGTTGTTTATTGCGAACCGAGCGCAGGTGTTCTGAAAAGCGATCCCCAAGACTCTGCTTGGTTTCCCCGATGTAGAGGAGGTCATAACGGGTACAGCGGATGCAGTATACCACATTAGCAGATGTGCAGGTGAACATCTGCTTGATGTGGAAAGTCTTCTTGGGGCCTGGGATTGGAGTGAGGGAGGACATGTGCAGGCAGGTGTAGCACTTCCTGCGGTTGCAGCGAAAAGTGCTGGGCGTGGTGGGGCTGAAGGGGAGTGTGGAGTGGACAAGGGAGTCACGGAGAGAGTGGTTCCTCTGGAAAGCAGACAAGGGTGGTGAGGGAAAAATGTCTTTGGTGGTGGGGTCGGATTGCTGATGGTGGAAGTGTCAGAGGATGATGCGTTGGATCCAGAGGTTGGTGGGGTGGCACATGAGGTTATTATTAATTTTTGGTTGTTATTGCGGGGACGGGGTGTGAGGGATGAGTTGCAGGAAATGCGGGAGACACGGTCGAGGGCATTCTTGACAACTGCGAGGGGAAAGTTGTGGTCCTTGAAGAAAGAGGACATCTGAAATGTACGGGAGTGAAATGTTCCATCCTGGGTACAGATGCGGCGGAGGCGAAGGAATTGGGAATAGGGGATGGCATTTTTGCAGGAAGGTGGGTGGGAGGAGTTGTATTCTAGGTAGCTGTGGGAGTCGGTGGGCTTGAAATGGATATCGGTTTCTCGGTGGTTACCCGAGATGGAGACAGAAAGGTCCAGGAAGGTGAGAGAGGTGTTAGAGATGGTCCAGGTGAACTTCAGGTTGGGGTGGAAGGTGTTGGTGAAGTGGATGAACTGTTCGAGCTCCTCGTGGGAGCACGAGGCGATCCTGATACAGGCATCACTGTAACGAAGGAAGCAGTGGGGTTTAGGGCCAGTGTAGGTACGGAAGAGGGATTGTTCCACGTAACTCACAAAGTGGCAGGCATAGCTTGGGCCCATGCGGGTACCCATGGCCACCCACTTTGTCTGTACGCAGTGGGAGGAATTGAAAGAGAAGTTGTTGAGGGTGAGGACGAGTTTGGCAAAGCGGATGAGGGTGTAGGTGGAGGGGGATTGGTCAGGCCTGCCGGACAGGAAGAAGCGGAGGGCCTTTCGGCCATCTGCATGGGGAATGCAGGTGTATAGGGACTGGGCGTCCATAGTAAAAATGAGGTGTTGGGGACCAGGGAATTGGAAGTTCTGGAGGAGGTGGAAGGTGTGGGTGGTGTCACAGACGTAGGTAGGGAGTTCCTGGACCAAGGGGGAGAAAATGGAGTCGAGATAGGAGAAGATAGGTTCGGTGGGGCAGCAGCAGGCAGAGACAATGGGTTGACTAGGGCAGTCAGGTTTGTGGATTTTGGGAAGGAGACAGAAGCGGGCGGTGTGGGGTTGGGGAACAATGAGGTTGGAGGCTGTGGGTGGGAGGTCACCTGAAGTGATGAAGTTGTGGATGGTTTGGGAGATGATAATTTGGTGGTCGGGGGTGGGGCCATGACCCGGGTGTAGTAGGAGGAGGTGTCAGAGAGCTGGCGCCTGGCCTCTGCGATGTAGAGGTCGGTGCGCCACACTACAACTGCGCCTCCCTTGTCCGCGGGTTTTATGGTGAGTTTGGGATTGGAGCAGAGGGAGTGGAGGGCTGCACGTTCTGCGGGGGAGAGTTTGGAGTGGGTGAAAGGGGTGGAGAGGTTGAGGCAATTGATGTCTCGACGGCAGTTGGAGATGAAGAGGTCCATGTAGGGTAGGAGGCCTTGGGGTGATGTTCAGGAGGAGGGGGTATGTTGAAGGCGGGAGAAGGGGTCAGTAGAGGGAGGGTTAGGGTCTCGGCTAAGGAAGTAAGCGCGGAGGCGGAGACGGCGGAAAAACTGCTCAATGTCCAAATGTGACCGGTATTCGTTGATGTGTGGGTGGAGGGGGACAAAGGTGAGCCCTTTACTGAGGACTGACCGTTCGTCCTCAGTAAGAGGGAGGTCTGGTGGGAGGGTGAAGACTCGGCAGTGCTCAATGTTGTTGTCTCCTCTGGAGCCCCTGGCTGTGGAGGCGGTGGTTGGAACGATGACGGCGTCGGCTCTGGGCGGGGTTGCGTCGGCGGTGGTGGTCGGAGCTGTGTCGGCGGTGGGCGGAGCGGGGTAGGCGGTGGCAGCAGCGGTGACCGTCGTGTCTGTGGTGTTGGTCTCGGAACTGGAGGCGGTGGTTTCAGGAGCGATGACGTTCGCTATCCCGGAAGTGGTGTCCACGGCGGTGGCGGATGTAACGTCATCAGTGGGTTATCCGACAGTGGCCTCATGGCCAATGGCGGCGGGTACATTGTGGGGAAGGTCCTGGGTACGGCTGGGGATTTGGGAGGTGGGGGAAACCCGTTTTGGGTGATAGGTACTAGTAAGTTTACTGTACTTACGGTTTTTAGTGTCCAATAAAGCTGAGTAGAATGGTTAGTTCAGGTAGTTGATCCTACGAAGAATAAAAAACAGGAGAGGTCCTTTGCAGGTCTGGGAGAGGGAGGATCTGAGTTGGGGTAGGCTTGATTGTAGTGCCTGGAGATGCAGGCACATTGCTGCGAGTGTGTGTTTCAGGAGTCGCAGGGAGAAACGCTTCTGAAGAGTATCAATGTTCTGAATGTAGAAATTGTCGCGGTTGGGGCCAAATTGGGAAGGCTTGAATGTGGATTGTAGTCCATTGGGGATGATCTGGTTCCCTAGGCAGGTACTAAGAAAGGTGATGTGGCTGTAGTACCGTGTTTGCTTCAGGTCATGGTCGAGCAGTTTCAAGGCTGAAGAGATTATGAGAGAGTTGCAGTGGGAGAGAGATTCCCCTGAGGTTGGTCTGAGGAGGACCTGAGGAGGAGGGTAACTTCTTCAGGGTAGGCATCCTTAGAAGAGGCTTCGCAGATGGGTCAAAATTGTATCAGAGATAATAGGAACTGCTGATGTTGGAGAATCCGAGATAACAAGGTGTAGAGCTGGATGAACACAGCAGGCCAAGCAGCATCATAGGAGCAGGAAAGCTTGACGTTTCGGGCCTAGACCCTTCATCAGAAATGGGGGAGGGGAAGAGGGTTCTGAAATAAATAGGGAGAGAGGGGGAGGCAGATAGAAGATGGATAGAGGAGAAGATGGGTGGAGAGGAGACAGACAAGTCAAAGAGGCGGGAATGGAGCCAGCAAAGATGAGTGTAGGTGGGGAAGTAGGGAGGAGATAGGTCAGCCCAGGGAGGATGGGCAGGTCAAGGGGGAGGGATTAGTTTAGTAGGTAGGAAATGGGGGTGCACTTGGAGGTGGAAGGTGGGGATAGGTGAGAGGAAGAACAGATTAGGGAGGCAGGGATGAGCTGGGCTGGTTTTGGTATGCACTGGGGGAGGGGAGATTTTGGAGCTTGTGAAATCCACATTGATACCACCACAATGATATTTGTTCCATTTAGCACTCAGTGATCATCACCCAGGAAACCCAGAAACCAGACACGTTGGTTTTTCAGTTTAACCCTCTGTTCTTATCAGCAGCATTTTCTTTAAGTTGAAATAAATGAGGCCCAACGTTGATTACAACATTAAACATTCCAATGAGATAACTCTAATTCATGTTCGATTATTGCAATGAACTGTGTGAGTTTACAGTAAGTTGAATAAAGCAGAACAAGCAAAACAGCTTTTCCCAGAATTTAACCCAGTTCAAGGCCACCCATATGAGAAAGGTCGTGGCGTTAAAACACCACGTCATTTCACTCTCCAGAGATGCTTCTTCGCGTGTTTAGTATTTGCAGGATTTGTGTTGACAACTGAGAAAGTTCCCCAGGACCGGACGTTTCTCAACCCCAGAAATTGATATTTTCCAAAAAAAAAGACTATTTTGCTCAAACATGCTCTTATTCCTTGTCCTGCTGCTCCACGTCAATAAAAGCTGCTCCGGGAGAGGTTGTCTTACATTTACATCGAATGAAAGGAAACAAGAAAAATAAATAACGAGCGATCACAAACACAGATTTATCCAGTGGGATTGTTGATGAGTATTTTAAACTAAAACTCGACACAAGATTCTGATCAATATTTCAAACAGTCCCTTTTAAACTGGTGGAGAGACAGGTGCTTGATGAACGTCGTGAACATACTAGGCCAAGGGTAACACTCCATGTGGAAAATTCCCACTGCCAAGCTAAGGGCGCGCAACTCTGTATCGTAATGGGCAGCGCATTAAACTTTTACAGAATTGGGATTCAAAGGTTGTGGGCTCAAGTCCCACCAAAGTCGACTTTTACTTTAGTTTCCAAATGAATCAATGATGTTCTGTGAAAACTGCTTAAACATCAGCTCCTGTCATCCAGATCCCTGCTGCTGATCAGAGGAAGATCGACACCTTCTCCTGCAACTTTTCAGAGAATAATCAGACCAGAAGCAACTGCTCATCCGACAAACCTGCGTACTTGACGGAGAAGTCCAACATAGCATTCCAGTTATACCTCTGATTTGTCACCTTGAATATATTAAGAGACCTAAACATTTCAGATCCACAATGAGGGTTGTGAGGATGGAATGGGGAAAATCTTTGAAGTTTTAAATTCGCCGTGACTTTCTAGAATAGCGAATCACCGGGACGGGTTGAATGTCCTCTTCCTGTTCCTATGTTGGTATCTTTCGGTGTTGTTTCAGGCAGAGAGTTTTCAACAATTGCAGGGAACATCTGTCAGTGCAGCATAAATCTCTGCCGACCGGCATTCTGACCTAATCCCAATTGGCCGCCTGTGGTTACGTTTTCCTCCATTTCCTGCCTGCTCATGAGTCTGTCTAAATGCCTCTCAAATGTTGCTATCATGATTAAGGCAATGATGAATCGACCCCACTGAATATCAAGTTCGTCATTTTTACCCCATTCCTCCCATACCTGCAATGGGCAGCCCTTGTTGCAACTTTAGATCAGATAGTGGAGGATTCTCACATGCGCTCTATCAGACTGCATGCTTCTTCACACATGCTTCCAACTGGATACATGGAACACGTGGCCGTGTGAATATTGGAGATTCAGGGGTAGATTTATCACTTACTGGACCAGAGTTTTGGCTGCGGTGTTGCACATGATCATCTGATATTCTAAATCCAATACTGGTCTCTTCTTATTCAATAACTTTTACTGTTAAATTCAATTTACTTTTGTATTCCATTCTTATGCTTTCGGTTGTCATGAAAGTCTTAGAACATGTCCTTCAATGACGTAATGGTAAAGTTTGATGACAATGGATGTAGTGTGCGTCCTGTCATCTGTGTGAACTTGTCAAAGGAAGTTGGTGAAGTGTCGCTGAATAGAATTCTGTGAAGAAACTGCACGATGCCGTGAAAAGCCTCATGACAGCGGGGATGTAACTATTTTCTATGAGGCATTGTTTTCCAGACTCGAGGAGAGTACGCAGTGCTGTTGCCAGGAGTCAGTGTTGGCACCAACCTCTCCTCTGGACAGATATTAATGAAACACACTTGAGTACGAAGTGCACAGTTTCAAAATGCTAAATGATGCAAAACTCGCAAAGAAACTAAACAGCGCAGAAAGCCACATGAACCACTTTTTACCGATAAAATTTATCTACCTCGACATTGGTCTGTGCCCTTTTCCTGAGCCTTATGACACGATCAGGGCAACACTTAGGCAAGTGCAAAAAGGGAAATGAGTGCAGTGCCAGAGGTCACACCGGGAGCAGCACCAGATACACTGTGAAGTTCATTTACCGCAACAGGAACTCTTCCCAAACAACAGACTAAGGTGAGAGAACTCAGAGTGAGATGACGCTTTGGAGATAACAAGCATGGGGCTGGATGAACACAGCAGGTCAAGCAGCATCATAGGAGCAGGAAAACTTGACGTTTCGGGCCTAAACCCTTCATCAGAAAGATTTCTGATGAAGGG
>JAHRHZ010000110.1:2350797-2433555 GCA_024137785.1 Ginglymostoma cirratum | reverse complement strand
TTCGGTACCCTTCCTCAGAACAGTTCTGAGGAAGGGTACCGAACCCAAAACGTTAATTCTGTTTTTTCCTTCATAGATGCTGCCAGAGTTGTTGAGGTTTTCCAGAAACTTTGTTTTTACAGTTGTTAACCGATATATCTTGTGAATCGAAATTTTCACTGTTTCTTGGTCACACATTTCTGACCCGTCAATTAGCTGCTGGAAAATATTCTCTAATCATTGAAGATTTTGCAGATATCCAGTACATTCAGGCCCAGGAATCCTTTAACAATATTCTTTCAAACTCAACATGAAAAAAAGTAACCGATCGTGCACCTATACGTAATTTGTGAGAAATCTACGAAGCTGTCGGTTTAAATCAAAACCACAAGCACAAAACCATCAATATTCCAAGCACCCACACACTCCAATTATCTTCCACAAGTGACAAGCAACAACTGCGGCTTCTTTGAAGTCATATTCTGCTGCTTTTGATCGTCCACACCTTTGCATGGATGCCTAAGCTGAGTTCTAGATCTGTTTGCGGTCTGTCCCATGGAGCATGGTGACAGTGCCATGCAATGCAATGGGTGGCATGCACAATGTGAAGGCGAGTCATCGTCCCCTCCAGAATTATATCTTGGTCACCTCCTGCCGTTACTGTCATGGACAGATGTGTCTGCTGAGGACAGATTGGTGAGGATGAGATCAAGCATGTTTTCCCTCTTATTGGTTCTCTCACCACCTGCAGGGCCAATCAGACAACTATGATTTGAGACCTGACCAACTGCTGCCGAGCCACTCTTAGTGATGGACATTGAAACCTCCAATGCAGAGGTCATTCTCATCAGCCTCAGTACACCATCCAAGTGCTGTTCAACATGGAGGACTACTGATTCATCAGCCGAGAGAGAACAGTAGGCAGGAATCAGCAGGCGGTTTCCTTGTCCATGTTAAACTGGATGCTCCTAGACTGAATGGGATCAGGCTGCCATGTTGAGAACTCCAAGTTAATTTCCTCGAATATGTCATATTGTGCCGCCACCTATGCTGGGTCTATCATGAAGGTGAAACAGAACATATCCATGGATG
This sequence comes from Ginglymostoma cirratum, assembly GCA_024137785.1. Classification (NCBI taxonomy): domain Eukaryota; kingdom Metazoa; phylum Chordata; class Chondrichthyes; order Orectolobiformes; family Ginglymostomatidae; genus Ginglymostoma; species Ginglymostoma cirratum. The sequence goes on along the minus strand of JAHRHZ010000110.1, from coordinate 2,432,484 downwards.
GGCATGGTGAATCTGGGACATTGTCGAGAAGATATGATTCCGTGAGTTTCAGATAGATTGTCATTTTACAAGAAAACAACTGTCCTTTGCCAATTTTCCTCTTAAAAATAGTCTGTGACATTTATTGTGGAAACATGGAAACAGTCTGATGCCACCCCCTGCAGAGACATCCGTGTCACCAGGAAACAGCTCTCCTGAACCCCGGGCCATCTCTCTTCGAGCCTTTCCACTTTTTGTCCGTTCCCAAGTATCTGATGGCACTGCTGCAGAGATCCTGTTTGAATTCCTGATCTTTTCAAAGAATCCTAATTATTTCAAATTCTTAGATCGGGTAATGACACCGAGAACATCAGAGTCAATACTCCAGCGTCATAAAGATGGGGAAGATGTCTTGTCTGGCTCTGCTCATTCAGACCGTTCACCCTTCACTCTTCCCACTCTGGTTCACAAAGAGCTTTGAAAGATTCCCGAAGCTGGAGACTGGGTTTTCTATGTTGTTTCCTTCCCATGTTTCGCCTGCCAACTAACAAATTTCGCGTTGTTTTTCATGTTATGGGTGGGGTTGGGCAGTTTGATTGAGCTGATAGTGAGAAATTCTTGCCACTATCCAGGGTGAGTAACAGTTCGATTCCGTCTTCTCCGACTGTGAGATTTTCACTGCAAAGACCCTTTGGGATCTCATACAGTCTTAGATTTCATAATGAACCATGTTCACACGCTCCCAAAGATTTTTGCGAGAAGGTACCAAACAGTGAAGAGAGGACACAGCTACAGATGACAAGGGCTCAAGCGGGATTGGGACACAGTACCTCTCACAGCCTCATCAACGACCCACACACCTCTACAACAACGAACAGTCTCATCGAGCATCAGCTTTCTGTTGTAATCTAGTTGACCCTCATACAATGATCTTCGGATGTTGAAGACCGGTTTCAAGTTCTATATGCTCCAGAGGTGTGTAATAACATCTTTGAACAGGCTGCTTACATTTAAAAAAATCTCGGTTCGGGCAGTGAAAGCAACAATGAACAGCTTTTTCCCATTCTGCCCCTGCTCCCGGGCTGCTGCTACTTGCTCCTTTCCCCGACCACTCGGCTGTCTTCAATGGCAGATGGATCAAACCATTTCCCTCCACGGACAGGCAGTGCTTGGGGATGGTATACGTTTTGCAGCTCCTTCTTGAACACTGGAAGGGTGAAGAATCAGAAGAGGCAGAATCAGACGTCAGGAAATTATAAACCACTATTGGGAACTTCCATCAAATGACATTAATCAGAGACAGAGAGGAGGATGCAGAGCTGCTAGAAAACAGAGAAGTTGAAACTGGAGACTATTCCCTTTAGAAACTTAGTAAGTTTTCAGGATTCGACTTCACACAGCAATCTTGCAGAAAGCCTTTTGCAACGCGGACATCGGTTTCTTTGTTACTACCGGGCAGGGGTTATTATCTGGCACCAAGAGTCCCAGATTAAGAGAATCCAAGTGAAGCAATCACTCAGTGAGAGTCATCCCCAAAGTCCCTGAGCTGTGGAGCTGCAGACAGTTCAACGCGGAAGGGAGGGTTAAAAATGAGCCACTGTTTCTCACTCGCCTGCTCTGTCACAGAGGCAGTGAACAAAACCAGAAGTCATATAACACCAGGTCATAGTCCAACAGGTTTATGTGAAAACACACGCTTTCACAGCGCTGCTCCTCCATCAGGTGAAGTGACACTTTTCAGCAGCATCTCCACATCACAGAGACAGGGAGAGTGACGTCATAAACCCATGGCGTCATTCTCGTGCAGGAAGAAGCCTTTCAGCCCATCGAGTCCACGGCGATTCTCTGTCACTTGTATCTCTCCGTGGCTATTCATAATCGGTAATATCCGTCCTAATAGGGGCGGCATGGTGGCACAATGGTTAGCACTGCTGCCTCACAGCACCAGGGACCCGGGTTTAATCCCAACTTCGGGCGACTGTCTGTGTGGAGTTTGCACATTCTCCCTATGTCTGCGTTGGTTTCCTCCGGGTGCTCCGGTTTCCTCCCACAGTCCAAAGATGTGCAGGTTAGGTGGATTGGCCATACTAAATTGCCCGTAGTGTTCAGGGAGGTGTAGATTAGGTGGGTTATAGGGGGATGGGTCTGGGTGGGATGCTTCGATTTTCGGTGCGGACTTGTTGGGCCGAAGGGCCTGTTTCCACACTGTAGGGATTCTATGATTCAATAATAATAGTGAACTGTATCTGTGTCGTAATGCTGTCTCCGATCTTCTTGTCATTCAGAACTTCTCATTTCACCTGAAGGATGTTACTTTCTGAAACAGCGTGGGGAATTACTGCAGGGCCTCCTTCGCATGTAAAACACTACAACTGATGTATTTTTCAAATTCAACTCTTTATTCCTGCGATCTCAGAGAACGGTTTTAACAAGTAAGACCATCGCAGACTGACACAGAACAGGAGAAGGCCATTCAGACCTTCAGACGTGTATCACCTCACTTGTGCAAACTTGGCGCATGTATCAATATGAGATATTTATTTCAGATGCACTGACTTACAGGAAGCAGATCAACACACATCAAAATGATGAGATCTGATTTCAATGAGATCGAGTTCAGTCTGAGATCCCTGAGAGTGTTTGCAGTGAATGTATCGTGCATGGGGAAGAAGGAAGCAAGTTTTAAACAACCCCGACCTGTAGTCAACAGACATCGTCACTGGTGGTGAAAAGGCCTCTATAAGTGCAACTCTCTTTGCTTTAAAGTTCTAAAATCCCATTTACCTGTTTACTGATCCTCACCTGTAGAAACAGTTTCTCACTCTTTAGCGCCATGAAATCTCCAGTTAACCTTCTTAGCTCTAAGCAGAACAATCCCGGCCTTTTGAACATCTCCACAAATCTGAATTCCCTCAGCCCCGGGCATGATGAAGCCTGAAGATTGCGACGAGATTTTGGGAACAAAATTCAGTTAGTAGATGGAAACATGGAAAGAAAACAAAACAGAAACCCAATCTCCAGCTTCACGAATTGTTCAAAACTTTTTGTGATCCACTGGACACAAATGGTGCAATAATTCGTCGATAGAGAGAACCCGCTCCCAAGAGAAGGGCCAAACGCACTATCCCGGGAGCAGCGAGACAGATTGAGAAGAAAATATTCTTGAAACTCTTTGCTGCTTCGAATTCCCCGAACAATGTGGAATGTACTTCACTCTGAGAACGAGGTGACCTTATGCCGAAAGCTCATTGGTCTAGGGGTACGATATTTTTTCGCTTGGGGTCTTTTCTGCTGCTGACATGCGAGAGGTCACGGGAACAAATCCCGACGAGCCCAGATTTCTTATCTTTACTTTCACTAAACTGCCAATCAGCTTCCCGGAAAATGAGGCTGGTCTAACATTTTACCGAACACAGCACAGAGAAACACTCGTTCAAAGCGACAAAGTGTTTCCGTATGTTCGCTAAGCAATCCTACTCTGAACGAATCCGGGGATGGCAAGAACTGCTGCAGACGGAATCGCTCCAGTGTGGAGCTGGATGAACACAGCAGTTCAGGAAGTATCTGAGGAGGAGAATCGATGTTTCGGGCATGAGGTGTATGAACAGAAGAAATAAGGCGTTGAAAACGCTCTCACGTCTGAATGGATCGAGAACGATTAGACAAGTGTTTTAAAGTCAAGAGAAAAAGAAGTAAGAATGACATGACGAAGAACGTTTTTCATACAACGACTAAGTAGATCTGAAAATCACTGTCTGACTGTGACAAAGATGCAGATTAATGTCACAAAATGGAATTCGATGGTTCTGTTAAAAGTCTCAATGTGCAGAGTTACGGGAAGAAGGCAAGAGAATGATATTTAAATGGACACTCATGTGCTTATTGCGGAGACCCGGCGCACCCACAGTTAAGGCGAGCTACATGGCCTCCCTCTGCATTTTGACAAATTTTGTGATTCTGAGTGGAATCACAGCTCGACCAACAGAATGAGGGAACTTAGACAAAAGTAATATTTACACAAGCGCAACACGTCTAAGCAACAGAACATTACATAACAACAGCGAAGATCTTTTGACATCATTCTTTAAAGTACATGCCACACACTAGGTGAAAAGCTGAATACTTGTTGAAAAATTCACACGTTCGGACAACAGAGTGGCACAGCGGGAGCGTGCTAGGCCCCGATCCTGAGATCGAAAACTCGAAACTATTCTCTGCCATTTGCTACAGGCATGTGGTGTTCTGTTCCGCACCATGTGTTTTGATCAGTTTTCTGCTTCCCATAGCTTCATGCGTCTGAAATAAATATCTCATATGGATACACTGGCCATGCTTGTACAGGGCAGGTGACAGGCTTGTGAAGGCCGTCTCCACGGTGGCTCAGTGGTTAGCACTGCTGCCTCACAGCGCTAGGGATCCAGGTTCGCTTCCGACCTCGGGTGACTGCGTGGAGTTTGCACGTTCTCCCAGTGTCTGCGTGGGTTTTCTCCCACAATCCAAAGATGTGCAGGTTAGGTGGATGGGCTATGCTAAATTGCCCGTAGTGTTCAGGGATGTGTAGATTAGGTGGCTTACAAGCGGACGGGTGTGGTCGGGATACTCCGAGGTTCGGTGTGGACTTGTTGGGTCGAAGGGCCTGTTTCGACACTAGAGATTCTAATTCTCGATGGGCTGAAAGGATTGTTTCTGCGCGGGAAGGACGCCGTGGGTTTATGATGTCACTCTCCCTGCCTCGGTGAGGGAGAAACAATGGCTCATTATTAACCTTCCCTTCCGCGTTGTACTGTGTGCAGGGCCGTTAGGGACGTCTCAGTGCGTGAGTGTTTCACTCAGATTCTCTTAATCAGTGACTGTTGGTGTCAGAAAGAAACTGAAGCCTGCTTTGCAAAACGTTTTTGCAGCATTGCAGTTTGGAGACGAGTTCTGAACACCAAACAGGCTGCACATAAAACAAATTCATATTAATTTACCCGAGGGAAGAGTCTCGTGTGTCCCTTTCTTACCTGCCAGCTCAGCATCTTTCTATTCCTCGGATAACAGGCATTTGAAGAAAGTTCACAAAGTTGATCATTTCCTGCGCATGCTTGTAATTGACACCTCCCACCCTAAATGATTGAGAGGGAGCAGTACAGCAAATGGGCTGTGCCCTCTTCCAGCACTGCCAGCAGGGAGAAAAAACATTGGTTTAATATTTTGCCAAATGAGAGAGCCCGGTCCCAGGGGAATGGACAAACAGTACCGTCCAGGTACCAGGGAGACAAATGAGAAGATGATGCTCTGGAAACTGTTTTCTGCTTGTAATTCCTGGAGAAATTACGATGTATTTCACGCTCAGCGAGTCTCAGCTGGTCCAAGAGTTGCCTGTCTGACCTGGTGATGGCTCGTTTCCTCAAGGGTTATGACTCTTGGTTTGGATCTTGTCGCACTGTAAGATGTCCTGGTTTCAAATCCTCATGTCTTGTCTTCAGTTTTGCTAAAATATCCAATCATTTTTTGTCAAAAAGCAGTTTCATTAAAAGAGGTCGAGCTGCCTGATTTAGGAATGAGACAAAGGTACCTTTGCAGCGAACGCGGCAAAGGAATACACTTGTTCAAAGGGAGAATGAGCGTTTCAGGATGTGCTCGCAGGCAATCCGACTCTGAATGATTTCTTCAGCTGCAGTGCTGCTCAACTGTGCATGTGAAGCTTCAGAAAGCAGGGATGTTAAGTAATTGAAGAAAGCGCTGAACAGGTTCATGAGAATGGTAGACAAAGGGGAGGCTGGAAGAACACAGCAGACCAGACAGCGTCAGGAGAATTGTCTCTGGAGGCATTGAAGGTTTCGGCAGTGTGTGTAGCTTCGAAGGTAGTTCCTAATTTTGAAGGTTTAAAATATACCTGCATGTTAACAATGAAGATGGAATAGAAAGCTGCGACAGTTCTCCTTGGGCAACAGAAGGCTGAAAGCTGGTCTGATTGAAACTTCTCAAGTCACGAGGGGTCTAGACAGAGAAACTAAGGGCGTGAAAATGATCCCACGCCACGCCTGACAGGATCGAGAACGATTAGGCAGAAATTTAAAGCCATTATGAAAAGAAGTAGAAGTGACATGCGGAAGAACGTTTTCACACAAGGAGTGGTTAGGGTTGGTAAATCACTGTCTGACAGTGCCAAGGAGGCAGAGTCAATCTACACAAAACGGAATTCGATGGTTATTTTTAAAGTAACAAAATGCAGCGTTGCAGCGAGAAGGCAAAAGAATGATATTAAAAGAGACAATCATTTGCCTATTGTGGAGACGCCGCACAGCTAAGGTAAGGTAGTTTCGACTTCCTTTTTCTCAGCAGCTCTCCATCCTTCTGTCTGTCTCTGATAAATGTCATGTGATGAAAGCTCCAAATCGCCGTTTACAATTTGCTGCACAAGTCTGATTCTACACCTTCTGCTCCTTCCCTCTTCCAGTGTTTGAGAGAGACCTACAGCGCGTATACTCCCCCAGCACTGCCTGCTCATGGAGGTAAATGGTTTAATGCATTTTTCAATGGAGAAAGCTCTGTCCCGGGGGAAGGGACAAATAGCACTGAACAGGGAGACAGAACGCGCAGTGGATTTTCATTGCTGCTTTCACTGCTCAAAGCAACAGGAAATCTTTTTTTTTGTCTAATCAGCCTGTTCAGAGATGTTATTACACACCTCTGGAGTAGATACAACTGAACTCAAGTCTCCGACATCCGAGGCAGGGACTCTATCACTGCCTGCGTGGCTGCTGATTTATTCTGGCTTCACCAGGCTGGGTCTTCGGTCTCGCGGTCTGATTCTTCCTTCAGGTGGATGACGGGAGTGTGAGGTTGGAACCATGCATGAGCCTTTGTTGCCTTTGATATATTTTTAACAATCTTTGTAAGAGCGTGGAGGTGGTTTATGAAATCGATTTCGGTCTATGATTCCCAAAGGGTCTTTGCTGTGAATATATAACACCCATCCACTTCACCTGAGGAAGGCGCCATTGTCTGAAAGCTTATGATTTCAGATAAACCCGTTGGACCACAACTTGATGTGGCGTGATTTTTGGTTTTATATCATATTCAGAAGAAAAGAAATCATGGTTTAGGCAATGTCTGCCCATGGTAAACTGGTTTCCTCACTGGTGTTGATTAGAGCGATATAAATGCAAATATATCTCTTTTAAATATCTTTAAATCCACGTACTCTGTTAACTGACCCAGGTCAGTGGAAAGAATTTCAAACTATCAGCTTAAGCAAACTGCCCAACCTCACCGCTACCCACCTCCAACATTATAAACAGCGCCAAAAATGTCAATTGGTACGTGGAAACATGGAAACGAAACAGACAATCCAGTTTCCAGCTTTGTAAATCTTTCAAAATACTTTGTGATCCAGACTCAGGGGAGAGTGAAGGGTGAACTTTCTGATTGAGCAGAGTCAGTCAAGGCATCTTCCCCTCCGTTAAGACGTTGGAACATTGACTCTGATGGTCACGATATCAACACCTGATCTGAGACATTGAAATAACCAGAATTCAATGTAAAAAGTAAAGGAAGTAAAATAGAATCCTGGCTCTGGCACAACCAGGTACATGGGAACTGATAAGAAGCAGAAGGCTCGAAGAGAGATGGCCATGGGTTCAGGAGAGCTGGTTCCTTGTGACAAGAATGTCTCTCTAGTGGGTGGGATTTTGCTGTTTCCGTGTTTCCACAATGAATGGCCCAGACTTCATTTGGAAAATTAAACCGGCAATCCATCCCCACCCATATCTGCTTTCCGGAGGGACCACTCCCTCCGCGACTCCCTTGTCTGCTCCACACTCCCCTCCAACCCCACCACAGCCGGCACTTTTCCCTGCAACCGCAGGAAGTGCTACATCTGCCCCCACACCTCCTCCCTCACCCCAATCCCAAGCCCCAAGAAGACTTTCTACATCAGGCAGACGTTCACCTGCACATCTGCCAATGTGGCATACTGCATCCGCTGTACCCGTTGTGGCTTCCTCTACATCGGGGAAACCAAGCGGAGGCTTGGGGACCGTTTTGCAGAACACCTGCGCTCAGTTCGCAACAAACAACTGCACCTCCCAGTCGCGAACCATTTCAACTCCCCCTCCCATTCCTCAGACGACATGTCCATCCTGGGCCTCCTGCAATGCCACAGTGATGCCACCCGAAGGCTGCAGGAACAGCAAATCACATTCAGCCTGGGAACCCTGCAGCCCAATGGTATCAATGTGGATTTCACAAGCTTCAAAATCTCCCCTCCCCCAACCGCATCCCAAAACCAGCCCAGCTCATCTCCGCCTCCCTAACCTGTCCTTCCTCTTACCTATCCCCTCCTCCCACATCAAGCCCCACCCCCATCTCCTATCTACTAACATCATCCCGCCCCCTTGACCTGTCCGTCCTCCCTAGACTGACCTATCTCCTCCCTACCCCCCCACCTACACTCAACATTACTGGCTCCATCCCCGCCTCTTCGACTTGTCTGCCTCCTCTCCACCTATCCTCTCCTCCATCCATCTTCTATCCGCCTCCCCCTCTCTCCCTATTTATTTCAGAACCCTCTTCCCCTCCCCCATTTCTGATGAAGGGTCTAGGCCCGAAACGTCAAGCTTTCCTGCTCCTATGATGCTGCTTGGCCTGCTGTGTTCATCCAGCCCCACACCTTGTTATCTCTAATGCACAATTGCTGTTGAGGTCAAATCACAATCTCAGTCTGAAATTTGATTGCCTATCCCAAATTACCACATAGATGGAGGTGAATGGGCCACTTTCTTGAACTCCTTGGCACCTAAGTATAGTCGTTATGCCATTATGCAGAAAGCCTCCTAACATTGAAGAAGTACTCAACTGAGCACTTGCGATCACAATCCCACCTTTCCTAACTTCCAAATCTCCCCACCCCCAGCCTCATCCCAAGGCCAACCCTCCCTCTCATCCCTGCTTCCTTGATCGGTCTGTCTTCTCTCCCACCTATCCACTCCTCCCACGTCACTGACCAATCACAACTACTACATACCTGCTATCACCATCCCACCTACCTTCCCCAGCTCAACCCCTCCCCCATTTATTTAAGAGCCCCCTACCCCTCCGCCATTTCTGAAGAAGGGTCCAAACCCAAAACGTCAGCTTTCCTGCTTCTCTGATGCTGCCTGGCCTGCTCCAGCTCCACGCTCTGAAGGTTCTCTCCATTTAAACGTTAAGTTGCTGTTCTATTCTGAGCAAAATGGATAACTTTACATTAGATTCCATTTAAAACATTTTGGCCTATTCAACTGAACTATCTCAACTTATTTGTAAATTTTATTCCATTACTGCAACTTACTTTTGCACCTATTTTAGTGTCATCTGCAAATTTGAGTACAGCACCTTCCATCCCTGCATCCAAATCATAAATATTGTGAACAAAGACTATGGGACTGATTCTCCAATTTTCTTTCCGTCCGTGTGCATTATCTCTCCCTGTTTATGTCAGTCTTTGTCTGCATGGGGAGCTGAGAGTTTTAAGTTGCAGTTTGTCACTTAATTTAACTGTTTATCTGCACCTGGAACCTTGTTACTTGGAAGAAATAGGGATTCTTCTTCAGTATAGAAACTTAGTCTACCAACTAGAATACTAGTGGGTTCTGCAAACATCAAGAAGAGTGTGGCTGATTTCTGTCGACGCCATTCAATGTTTCTTTTTAAATTAAAAACAGAAAAGGTTGGAGAATTTCAGCAGGTCTTGCAGTAAAAATTTATTGTTGCCTGTCCCAGAGGATATTAATATGTAAGTAAAGGTTGAAATTAAGGGATGGAATTAAATTGTTCAAAATAACCCTGAGTCCCTGAATTATAACGCTGACTTCATTTCATGTTCACATTATGCTCATCACGCAGTTAAGGGACACTTTCCAATGCCGATCAGGGTCTTCAGTAGTACATTGTACAACATTTTATGGGCCTCTTGTGGCGCAGTGGCTGTGGAATGGCATCTCTGAACAGGTTCATTAGAAAAATAGATTAAATTGAACAAAATGTTCAGATCGGAAATAAGCAGGAACTGCAGATGCTGGAGTCAGAATCAACACAGAAGGAACACAGCAGCCAGGCAGCATCAGAGGAACACAAAAGTTGACGTCGACTTTCCTGTTCTTCTGATGCTGCCTGGCCTGTGTTTACATCTGACCCTGCTTTTCATAACCGCAAGCAATGTTGGGCAGATGGACTGCTATTAACAATCGTTCTCGATACTTGTGACGAAGTTTTTTGCTCGAGTTGCGTACATTAATTGGAAATAACGTAAATTATCGAGATCTGCATCCCAATGATTTCTTAAAATCTCCCAGTGATTTATTAGAGAGGCTTAATGTTCTACAATGCACTGGGAATGATGGGATCTTGGAAAATCTTTCGCTTCCTTTTCTGACCGATCCAGAAGCGTCCACTCCCCGTCAACAAAATGTTGAGCTGGTGGAATACGGCGGGTCAGGCAGCATCAGAGGAATAGCAAAGTCAACGTTTCGTTCTGAAGAAAGGACCCAACTCGAAACGTCGACTTTCCAACTCCTCTAATGCTGCTTGACCTGCTGTGTTACTGTAGCATCTGCAGTTCTCCCTATCGCCAATCCCCGTCAATCCTCCGGCACCGCTCCTCCCTCACTTTGATTGGTCGAAGGACCGGCTGCAGCTCGGTTCTCCAGTTCCTCCCTTTCCTTCCATTGGCTGAGTTTGGTTCAGGCGCGACTTGGCAACTGTGCACCTGAAACATATTGAGGGGAGAATGAGGCAGTTTTCCCGAATAAGGGAAGTCAGGGTCTCTCTCTTGTGGTGCGATGATAAGGTCCCTACTTTTGGACCGAGAGGTGTGAATGATTTAGGTTAATTAGGAAAACCAAGGGAAGTCAAGAACAGATTTTAAAAAATAAAATGCACGCACTATAGTGAAGATCAGTCAGAAGCCAGAGGAGTGGGAGGAGTTTAAACACCAGCAGAGAACAACTAAAAAAGCATAAAGGGGGGAATGAAATGTGAGAATAAGCCAGCTACTGACCCAACAGAATATTGGAAGGAGATTTTTAGATATATAAAAAGGTAAGGCTAAACATTGAACAGCTCGAAAATGAGGCTGGAGAAGTAGTAGCGGGAAACTAAGAAACTAACGAAACAGTGACTTTGCATCAGTCTTCAAGGAGGAAGCATTCCAAAGCAAGTCAGGTGAGTTTAGTGGCCGTCACGAAGGAGAAGATGCTGGGCAATCTGAAAGGTCTGAAGGTGAACAACTTACATGGACTGTATCCCAGGGTTTGGAAGGAGATAGCTGAGAAGGTTGGAGGGGCATTATTGGTGATCTTTCAGGTATCACTGGAGTGAGGGGTGGTTCCAGAAAACTGGAAAATTGCCAATGTAATTCCTCTGTTTAAGAAGGGAGGGAAACGACAGGCTGATTAGCCTGACCTCAATTGCTGATAAGATTTTAGAGTTCATGATTAAGGATGACATAGTGGAGTATTTGGAAGTGCATGGTAAAACAGGGATGAGTTAGCATGGTGCCAGCAAGGGGAGATCATGCCTGACAAATTTATTAGAATTCTTGAGGAATTAACAAGTAAATTAGACAAAGGGTATCTATGTGGATGTCACCTATTTGGATTTCCAGAGGGCCTTTGACAATATGTGACATGGGAAGTTGCTGAATAAAACAGGAGTCCATGGTGTCTGAGCAAAATATTGAAATGGATAGAGGATTGGCTGATGGCAGAAGGTAGCGATAGGCGATAAATGGGTCTTTATCCTGTTGACAATGCATGACTAAGAGTGATCCATTGAGGTCACTGTTGGGTCTCCGACCATTCATGTTGTACATTAATGATTTGGACGAAGGAACTAGGAGGCATTGGGCAAATATGTGGCAGATGAAATAAATTGTAAGAAAGTGAGATTTAGCACTTTGTCAGGAAGAATAGAGGCATAGACTATTTTCTAAATATGGAAAGGCTTTGGAAATCAGAAGCACAAAGCGACTTAGGAGTCCAAGTTCAAGACTCTCTTAAGGTTAATATGTAAGTTGGCAGTTTGGAAGCCAAATGTGATGTCAGCATTCATTTCAGGAAAGCTAGATAGAAGAGCAGAGATATACTGCCTCAGCTGTATAAGACATTGTTCAGACTGCATTTGGAATATTGCGAGCAGTTTTGAGCTAAGTATCTAAGGAAGGATGTGTTGGCATTGGAAATTTACAAGCATGACCCCAGTGATGGCGTGCTTGTTGTGTGTGGAGCAGTTATTGAGTCATAGAGCTGTTCAGCATGGAAGCAGGCCCTTTGGTCCAACTCATCCATGCCAATCAGATATCCTAAATTAATCTAGTCCCATTTGCCAGCGTTTGGCCCACATTCCCTCTAAACCCTTCCTATCCATATACCCACCCAAATGCCTTTTAAATGTTACAATTATACCAGCCTCCGCCACTTCCTATGGCAGCTCATTCCATACACAGACTATCCTCTGTTTGAAAAAGCTGCCCCTTCAGTTCCTTTCATATCTTTCCCCTTTCACATTTAACCTATGCCCTTGACTTTTGGACTCTTCTGCCCTGGAAAAAAGACCTTGAATATTCAGCTTTTTTCATGCCCCTCATGCATTTACAAACCTCTATGAGGTAACCGCTCAACTTCCGATATGCTGCAGGGGGTAACAGCCCCAGCTTATTTAGCACCTCCTGATAGCTCAAACCCTTCAGCCCCAGCAACATCCTTGTAATCTTTTCTGTACCCTTTCAAGTTTAACATCTTTCCTAAAGCAGGAGACCAGAATTGTCCCCCTTCCTGTAACAGTATCTCATCATTGTTCCAACTTTACCTCAGGCCTGTTTGTGGAGATCAGTGACGTTCTGTAAGCCCACGATACAAGATCTGTCACTCTTTTAAAACAGCAGAAATCTTCTGTTGCGCTGTAGTCATGACTTGCATGGACACATTGTAGTGACATACTCTCTATGATCAATAGACTGGAACTCCTCTGTTCTTTAGGCCTTATGCACTCCCTGCGCTCCTGCAATTCCCTTTTCTATATTCCCTTTCCGAATCACCCACCTACATCATTCCATGATTGGAACTGCTGGGGATACAAACCCCTGGAATTCGCTCCCTCACCCTCTCTTTAAGATACGTCTTTAAGATCTCTTTAATCAACGTTTCGATCATCCGTGAAGCACCTTAAGAGATTTGACAATGTGAAAGGTTCTGTACAAGTAATTGTAGTTATTGCTGCACATTAGGAGAATCAGGAATTACACATTCTTTCCCATCTCAGAATGAACGCTCACTCCTGGATTCGATGAACAGCAACAAAAGCAGGAAGAAATGCGCATGCTCCAATTTGCCCGGATGATTGATGTCAGCGGTGAACCAATAGGAGGACAGGGGGCGGTACTGGAGGGCCGTGCTGCACCTCCAACCAATCGGAGGGACACGTAATAGACCACGTGAGCGTCCACGCATGCTGCGTGCTGTTGCTGTGGCCGAGGTTTGGGTGTCTGTGGAAGGTGCCGGACACGGTAAAGAAAGAGATAAACAGCAAAAAGTGGGAGGGAAATGCTATTAGTATGAGTTGGGAGGGTTGACAAGAACTTAGTGCACGTGGGAAAACATAAATTTTGAAACTCCCAGTCCCGTGTTTACAGCAAACGTGAAAACGCCTTAAATGGCGAAAGGCTCGATTGACCGTCACCATCTTTGTTGGGGGAAATGATCCGCAGGACAGATGAGCGGCCGCCAACTTTGTGGAGGGCAGATTTAAGCGGGAAGCAGGCGCACCTTCCCCGGCAAAGTGTTCGGGGAGGATTTACGCAAGTCAGATTCAAGCCAAGAGAAGTGTTTGTTTCTTCTTTTCCCAGAGTGTAGGATCATGACAGCTAACACTGCTCTGATTCACCTCTGTGCTCCGCGATCACCTTTTTGTCAATATACCTAACTTCCTCTGTCCCTTATCAAGGGCATATTTAGCTCTGGTTACTATTTTACTGTTACTTTCACAGACGTTTTTTTCTGTGAATTTTCCACTGTTGCTCATCCCCGACTATGTACTACTCTCTTACCAGATTCATGTTTCCACAATATCGTTCACAGTCAGGAATTCTTTTTCCAGCAAGACAGCGAGACCTTCAAATTCTGCACCGTTTTCATTCCCTGTAATTCGTTTTGCACTCCCTGAAACATCGCTCTGTTTCTTCTCCCACAGATACCAGCGATCATTGCGAAAACTCCTGATGCCTGTGGAGACGGTGATGTTTGGTGATGGTGCTTCCACAATGCAGTTAGGTATGAAGTTATAGATCATTCACACAGCGATAGTGAAAAGTTGATGATATATGTCAAAATCAACAACAGTGTTTTTTTTAATCATACCTATAATTTCACAAAAATATTATTGAGGAACGTTTGACATGAGGCAACAGATGGAGTTATTGGGTCAGGTGACCAAAATCATTGTCAAACGAACACGTTTTTAGGAATGTCTTAAAGGAGAAAAGCCCACTTGGAAAGTTTAGAGTGGGAATTGCAGATTATGTTGCCTTGGCAACTGTAGAAAGAGCTACTAATGGTGAAGCAATGAATAAATGTATTGTAGGTGTCTGAAACAAAATCAGTTGTCAGTCTTAAATGTTGTGTGGCGCAGCAGGCTAGGGATGATCACACCCAGGAATTAAGTCATTTGTGCAAATTTTAAAATGTTGTTTATAAATAGGAACCTTTTGATGGATGAATATGTTTTTGTAGAAATGAGCATGTGGGGAGCGGAGTTTCAGATATTTTTGAGATTACAGGGAGGTTGAACATGGGAGGCTGACTCAGAGTGTGTTTAGATAGTTAAGTCCCGACGTAAAACAGAAATGGATGAGAGTTTCCGCAAAAGAGCTGAGACTAGGGTGGAGTTAGGTGATGTTGTTGAACTAAACTTATGCGGTCGAGGTGCAGGACTGGATGGTCACGCTCACCTCACCTCTGGAATTCAGCTGTTTGTCAATTTGTGGATCAAGTCTATCATAAGGTCCGGAGCTGAGTGGTCCTTGCAGAATCCAAACTGGTTGTCATTGAGCATGTTATTGCTGAGCATCTGGTGTTGGGTAACACTGTTGATGACACTTTTCGTCACTTTCATGGTCAAGAGTAGACTGATGGAGGGGAAATTGGCCAGGTTGTACTTGCTCTGTGTTGTTGTGCTGAACATACCTGGGCAATGTTCCATATTATTTGTAAATTCCAGTGCTATAGCAGTACTAGTTAGAGCTTGGCTTGGGGGGTGGCAAGTTCTGTAGCACTAGTCATCAGTACTATTTCCAGAAGGTTGGCAGGGCACATAGCCTTTGCACTGTTCATCCATTTCTTGATATTATGTGAAATGATTCGAATTGGCTGAAGACTGGCATCTATAATGTTGGAGACCACTGGAGAAGGCCAGAATGGATCATTCACTAAGCACTTCTGGCTGAAGATTGATGCACATGCTGTAGTCTTACCTTTTGCATGGATGAGTTAGGCTCCCCCATCAGTAAGGGCAGTGATTTTTGTGGTGGCTCCTCCAGTGATTTGTTTAATAGTCCATCACCATTCACCACTGGTTGTGGCAGAACTGCAGAGCTTAGCTCTGATCCATTGGTTACAGGATTGTTTAGCTCTATCTCATGCTGCTTATGCTGTTTGGCATGCAGTCCTGTCTGGTACCTTTACCAGGTTGGCACCTCATTTTCAGGCATGCTTGATGCTGGTCCTGGCATGCCCTCTTGTACTATCCATTGAACCAGGGTTGACCCCTGGATTGATGGCAATGGTTGAAATGGGGGATTATTCTGGGCCATGAGGTTACAGATTGTGCTAGAGTACAATTATGATGCTGTTGATGGCCCACAAAGCCTCCTAGATGTCCTGCTTTGAGTTCCTACATCTGTTCCAATTCTGTCCCATTTAGCACAGTGATAGTGCCACTCCATACAATGAAGGATATTCTCAATGTGAAGATGAGGCTTTGTCTCCAAAAGGACGGTGCAGTGGTAGGACTTACCGATAATGTCATGGACAGACGCATCTGCAGCTGTAAAATTTGTGATGATGAGACCATCTCTGCTTTTCCCTCTTCTTGGTTCCTCACCACTTGCTGCAGACACAGTCGAGCAGCTTTGTCCTTTAGGACTCAAGAAGTTCGACCAATAATCTTGCTGCGAAGCTACTCCTTTAGAGGATATTGAAATCCTGTACCCAGCGGATGTTGGGTGCCGTTTACACCCTCAGTGCTTCTTCCAAGTAATGTTTAACATTGAAGAATACTGATTCATCAGCTAAGAAAGGATGGGATGTAGTAATCAGCAGCAGCCATGAAACTTCTAGGCGTCTGGAGTTAACGTTGAGTACTTCCAGGGCAAATTATTCTTGTCAATATACCACTGTGCCACCATCTCTGCTCTGCCTGGCAGGACAGAACATACATAGGGATGGTGGTGGTGTCTGTAAGCTATGATTCCATGCGTATCCCTATATCGGGCTGTTTATTGCCTAATCTGTGAGACAGTTCTCCAAATTTTGCTACTATCCTTCCGACGTTAGTAAAGAAGACTTTGCTGGGTTGAGAGGGCTGTTTCTGTGGTTGTATATTCTGGTGCCTTGTTAGATGCCAAGTTGTCCATCCAGTTCCATTCCTTTGTTGTGGCTTTGCAGTGATTGATACAGTGAGTGGCTTGCTGGGCCAGTGTGAGGTTAGCAGGGTTCTTTCCCTGAAGGACATTAGGTTTTTTTTTCTGCCATTGGCAATGGTTCCATGGCAATCACTAGATTCTTAATTCCGATTATTTTTTTTCTTGATTTCCAATTCCACCATCTACTGAGGTGGGATTCAAATCCATACTTCAGTTGAACTAATATTCTGGGTAAAAGTTAAATATATCAGGTTTGTTCACTCATTTTTAAATACCTCTAACACAGGTTTTATTTCTTTGCAAAACACTGTCCATCATCCTGTCTCCTTCGTCCTCCCCTCCAATAACAAGAGTGAGGAGCACGCAGAGTTTCTGTCTCACTTTTCTCATTATGTCCTTTTCACCCGTTCTGTTAAAACAATATTTGACCTCACTGTTGTTGGAAAATCCTGCTGTATCTCCACTCTCCCTTTCTTCTCTGATGTCCATGTATTTGGCGTCCGTCAAAGATCTATCCTTGGCCACTTCTGTTACTCACGTAGATACTGCCGGTGTGTAACATTGTCCGAAAGAACTATGTTTATTTTCACATGTACACTGACAATGTCCAGCTTTATCTCACCATCCCCCCCCTCTCCATTGCTCCACTATTACCCATTATCAAACTGCTTATCATGCTTCCACTAATCGATTAGCTGAAATTTCCTCCGGTAAAACTTTATGATGGTTAAACCCATTGCCTTCAGTTGTTATTACAAATTACTTTCCCACACTGCTGACTCCCTCCCTCTCACTGGGAAGTGCCTGAGGCTGGACTACACTCTTCACAATCAGCAGGTCTGGCAGCATCTGTGAAGATAAAATCAGAGTTACTGTTTCAGGTCCGGGGACCCTTCCTCAGACCAGTTCTGGGGAAGGATCACCGGACTTGAAACGTTAACTCTGATTTTTTTTTCTTCACAGATGCTGCCAGACCTGCTGAGCCTTTTCCAGCAACTTCTGTTTTTGTTCCTGATTCTTACAGCATCTGCAATTCTTTCCGTTTTTGCACCCTTTACAATATTGCTCTCATATCTAACCCCAAGATAGCATCTGACCTCACATCTACTCAATCATAAACACCAGAAATTTCAATCTGTAAAATGTTCCTTCTTTCCACCTCACCTCAGTTCATTTGCCCCTGAACCCCTTACCCGTGTCTATGTTGACTTAATCTTGACGATTCCGAGACTTAACCCTTGATTCCCCGATTGATCACGAATCTGGTCCTACACACTCTCATGATGGGAAACATCCTGTCAGCATTTAGCCTGTCAAACCCCTGGTGAATCCTTTATGTTTCAATGAGATCACCTCTCAATCTTACAAAATCGTGTTAGTAGATTCTCAATGTGTTTAGCCTTTGCTTAAAAGATAATCCTTCCAAACCAGGGATCCTCCTAGTTAACCTTTGCTGAAATGCCTCCAATATTTCCTTAAATAAGTGGACCAAAGCTCCCCACATTACTCCAGACGTGGTCTCACCAGTTCTTTGTACAGTTGCTTATACTGCAAGCACCTTGAAATAAAAGACAACATTCTGTTACCCTTCTTGATTACCTGTTGCAGCTGTGTGCTAGCTTCTTGTGTTTCCTGCACAATTATCCCCAAGTCTCTTTGTGTTGCAGCTTTCTATAGTTTTCACCATTTAAATAGTGCTCTGATCTTTTGTTGCCTCTTCCAAAATGAACAACTTCACATTTTCCCAAATTATACGCCATCTACCAACTTGTTGCCCACTTATCCTGTTAATATCTGTCTGTAAACTGTTTGTAACCATCTCAGAACTTGGCTATTATGCCTTTTCTATGAGATCCTCACTCATTCTTCTAAACTCTCTATTGGGAGTACTGGGCAGCAGGACACATATGTAATGTGTATGTTTTTAGCAGACATTGTTTAGAATGATTGGGAGGAACTTGCTACCCATTAAGAATAGAGACAACTTGTCTTTTTGAGCTGCATTAGCCTTTAACACACAATGCCTTATTGATGAGATAGAATGGCCGCACAGAAGGAAAGAAACAGGAGCAAATCTTGCTCTCCACATCTCACTAACTCTTGGAACGTTTTGTCCCATGTGTCAAAGATCTGCTGCTCTGTTCAGACCCAAGAAGATCCAAGGCAGGAACTCATAGAAACCCACGTAATATTCGCCTGAATTGACTGCTGACCTCCACAAAGGGTAATATGCAGCAGGGAGAATGCACAGCCATCCTGTTGCTAGAGGACAGGGCTGTTGTGAATTTCTACCCTAGGCTGACAGTGATGGATTTTCTGAATTTGTATTACAGGTTATTACAAGTGGACTTGCAGGTGGGAATCTCAAAATAATTGTAATGCCAAACTCTGAAGAATTGCTGAATTCATCAGGACCTGGATATTTGCATTGTATGTGAGTATTAAATTCCAACACACTTGCTGCATAAAAATTCTCCCTGAGGTCACCTAATTCTATCATTAGATCTTGCCCAAATCATTAATGTGTGTCCTGTAATCCTTTTATGATCAACTGACGAGTGTAAGCTTTAGAATGATAAAATATACCTTATGTCAGCATCTCTATCAAATCTCCCCTCAATTTCCCTTGCTGCAAGGAGAAGGATCTCAGTTTCTCCAAAAGCCTGATTCCCAATGTATGTTTGCTATCTATGAGACACACATCAGGATTACGTTGGAACATTCTCCACTTGCCTACATCAGTGCAGCCTCCAACAATATTAATGAAAGTGAACATCCTCCAGGACAAAGCACTGTGCCTGACTGGTGTCACATCCACCACCTTCAATGTTCCTTCTCTCCACCACCGAGGCACAGTGGCATCACTGTGTAAAAGTTAAAGTCACCATTGTCTTCCATGACCACAGGGCTGCTCTCTCATTCGACAGCAATAATCGGTAGTGGTCTAACCTGAAGATTACCACGTCCCAGGCAAGGGGAGAAGTTGAGAAGGGGAGTCCACCTGTTCTCATGTGTACCAGCAACACCCATGTAACATTAATAAATGTTTAAAAAAATCCTAAGCATGTATGTAAAATCCCTCCTTCCTTAAACCACCCAAGTAAATTTCCTCTACGTCCCCTGGACAACCCTGCCATCCCTCCCAAAGTGTGGGTGATCTCTGGTTTTCACGGACCCAGATGCTCTGTGTTCCTGGGTGTGATGTCATCATGCAGTGACGATTACGCTGAACCTCACTGTCTGTAAGGGTGGTAGACACACAAATTCTGATAACATTTAAGATGTATCTAGACACACCCTTGCGATGCCAAGGCAGTGAATTCCATGGGCTATGTGCTGGAAAATGGGATGAGAATTGTTAGGTGGTAGTTTTCTCTACTGGCACAGCCCCAGTGACTACAGAGCCTTTTTCTGTACTGTAGACCTCTGAGACACTTAATATAGAAATATGACAAGCCACATTTGAAATCACATCAGAGAAGGTGATATTAGAATACATGACACATAATTGGTGAATGCTTTTGGGAGGAAAGTGAGATAGAGAGGTGGAACAGTTTAGGAGGAAATTCTGGAGCTTGGGGCGCAGGAATCTGAAACAGCCACCATCAAGTGAAGAAATAGTAAAGGGGTATCTGTCCTCATAAAGCTGGAATTAGAGACAAGCACATATCTCCGATTTGCGAGGCTACAGGAGATTACATGTAAGGACGGTTCTGAGGCTGGAGGAGATGAAAGATAGGGAGGATTGTGAGATTGGGGGATGTTACAGAGATAGAGATGTTTGTGAAACCAGAGATAGTGAGGGTTTTGATGCCAGAGGAGATGACATAGTGATGGAAGTTTGTGAGGCTGCAGGGGAATTATAGGGATAGGAGAGTTGTGAGGCTGGATGAGATGACAGCGATAGGGAGAGTTGTGAGGCTGGATGAGATGACAGCGATAGGGAGAGTTGTGAGGCTGGATGAGATGACAGCGACAGGGAGAGTTGTGAGGCTGGATGAGATGACCGCGACAGGGAGGGTTGTAGTAACTGAAGGAACTTAGCGAGATAGTGAGAGTTAGTCATAGAGTTATGCAGCTCAGACTGTTTGGTCCAACCAGACCATGCCAACCATAATCCCTAACTAAACTAGCCCCACCTGCCTGCGCTTTTCCCATATCCCTCCAAACATTTCTTATTCATGTACTTATCCAAATAGCTTTTAAACACTAACTGTATTCATACCCACCACTTCCTCTGGATGTTCATTCTGCACATGAACCACTCTCTAAGTTTAAAAAAAAAACCCTAATGTCCTTTTTAAAATCTTTGTCCTCTCATCCTGAAAAAAATGGTTACTCTCACTTTGAATACTCCCCCACACTAGGAGAAGGACACCTGCAAATCTCCTTATCTATACCCTTCATGATTTTATGAACCTCTCATAAGGTCACACCTCAACCTCCTAAACTCCTGTGAAAACAGCCCCAGCTTATCCAGCCTCTCCTTATAAGTCAAACCCTCCATTCCCAACAACATCCTGGTAAATCTCTTCTGAACCCTCTCCAGCTTGATAATATCCTTTCTATAACAGGGTGACTAGAGGTGGACACAGTGCTCCTGAAGAGGCTTCACCAACATCCTGTACAACCTCAACATAATGTCCCAGCTTCTGTACTCAAAGGTCTGAGCAATGAAGGCAAGCATTGTAAACATCTTCTTACCTACCCTATCTTCTGTGACGCAAGCTTTAAAGATCTGAACCCCGAGATCTCTCTGTTCTATAACATTACCCAAGGCCGTACTTTTAATTGTTTAAGTTCTGCCCTTGTTTGTTTTACCAAAATGTAATATCTTGCATTTATCCAAATTAAATCCCATCTGCCGCTCTTCAGCCAATTGACCCAGTTGATCAAGATCTCATTGTGATCTTAGATAAATTGTCACTGTCCACGATACCACCAATTTTGGTATCACCCACAAACTTACTAACCATGCCTTACTGCCTCAAAAACTCAGTCAAGTTTGTTGACACCCTCTCACAAAGCCACACTGACTATTTCTAATCATTCCATGCCTCTCCAAATGCATATAAATCCTATCTTTCAGAATCACCTCCAATAACATACCCACTACCAAAGTCAGACTCGTAGGTCTACAGTTCTCAGACTTCTCCTTGCCCCCCATTATTAAACAAAGGCATAACATTATTCACTCCGCAGTCATCAGGCACCTCACCGTAGTTGTAGATCATGCAAATATTTCTGCAAGTGGCCCCACAATTTCCTCCCTCACTTCTGACATCGTTCTGGGATACACTAGATCAGGTCATGAAGATTTGCCCACCTTTGTTTTCTAAGACATTCGGTACGTCCTCTTCTGTATGTGTGAACTGTTTTCAAAACATCAATATTTATTTCCCTGAATTCTTCAGCCTCCATTTCTTTCTCCACAGAAAAACTATGCAAAATATTTATTTAATAGATCTTCCCATGTCCTGAGGTTCAACACAAAGATGACCTCTTTGATCTTTAAGGCGTCCTACTCTCTGTCTTGTTGCTGTCTTGCTCTGAATGTACTTGTAGAATCTGTTTGAATTATCCTTGACCTTACTTGCCAAGGCTGTTGCATGTCCTGTCTTTGCCTTCCTGATTTCCCTCTTAAGGATGCCCTCCATTCTTTATACTATTCAAGAGAATTATTTGAACCGTTATTTATATCTAATGTATGATTTTTTTTATTCTTGTCGAAAGTCTCAATATCTTTATTCATCCATTATTTTCTAGTCCTACCAGCCTTACATTTCTCTCTAACACAAACATAGTGCCTCTAAACTCTCGTTATCACACTTTTGAAAGCCTCCCACTTATCAGATTTCCCTTTACCTACAAACAATCTACTCCAAACAAACTACTCCCTAATTGCCCAGAGGGCAGGTGAGAGCCAACCACGTTGCTGTGGGTTTGGAGTCACATGTAGACCAGACCTCATAAGTATTGCAGTCTCCTTCCCTAAAGGACATCAGTGAACCAGATGGGCTTTTCCTGACAATCGACAATGGTTTCACAGTCATCATTAGAACATAGAACATAGAACAGTGTAGCACAGTACAGGCCCTTCAGCCCACGATGTTGTGCCGAATTTTTACCCTAAACCTAAGGTCTATCTAACCCACCCCTACCTTATACTATTATCCATATGCCTATCTAATAGCTGCTTAAATGCCCCTAATAAGGCCAACTCCACTACCCTCTCCGGCAATGCATTCCACACCCCTACCACTCTCTGAGTAAAGAACCTATCTCTGACGCCTCCCCTATATCTACCTCCACTCACTTTAAAACAATGCCCCCTCGTAATAGCTACCTCCACCCTCGGAAAAAGTCTCTGGCTGTCCACTCTATCTATACCTCTGATCATTTTGTACACCTCTATCAAGTCACCTCATATCCTTCGTCGTTCTAAAGAGAAAAGCCCTAGCTCTCTCCACCTTTCCTCGTATGACCTTCCCTCCATTCCAGGCAACATCCTGGTAAATCTCCTCTGCACCTTTTCCAACGCTTCCACATCTTTCCTGTAATGAGGCAACCAGAACTGGACACAATACTCCACATGTGGCCTAACCAGGCTTTTGTATAGCTGGAGCATAACTTCATGGCTCTTGAACTCAATCCCTCTACTAATGAAAGCTAACACACTATACGCCTTCTTAACAACTCTATCTACCTGGGTGGCAACTTTCAAGGAACTGTGGACATGAACCCCAAGATCCCTCTGCTACTCCACACTGCCAAGAATCTTTCTGTTAACCCTGTATTCGGCTTTCAAATTTGTCCTTTCAAAATGAATCACCTCACACTTTTCAGGGTTAAACGCCATCTGCCACTTCTCAGCCCAGCTCTGCATCCTGTCAATGTCCCTTTGTAACCTAGAACAGCCCTCTGCACTATCCACAACTCAACTCACCTTCGTATCGTCAGTGAACTTGCTAATCCACCCTTCCACTCCCACATCCAAATCATTTACATAAATCACAAAAAGAAGAGGACCCAGAACAGATCCATGTGGTACACCACTCATAACTGAGCACCATGTTGAATATTTTCCATCCACTCCCACCCTTTGTCTTCAAAGAGTCAGCTAATTCTGAATCCAAACTGTCTACGTGAGCCTACCATGGGGAACCTTATCAAACGCCTCACTTAAATCCATGTATACCACATCTACTGCCCTACCTTCATCCATGTGATTGGTCACCTCTTCAAAGAATTCAATAAGGTTTGTGAAGCATGATCTACCCCTCACAAATCCATGCTGTTTGTGTTAATCAGATCATTCCCAGCTTTTATTGACAAAATATTAATGGGAAAGTGGGACAGTACTGTGATGTCCCTCGCTCTATTGTCAGGAAAGTGGTGAATGTGTTTAATAAATTCATGATTATTTGTACGATGAACAAACTTCCACTCGTACAACAGATCCATGTAATCCCTTGATGTTCATCTGTGAAATGGATTGATGTTCATTCTCAGAAACTAATTAAAAGTAAACTCCCTGTCTTTACTGGTTAACTACAGTCCCACTCACACCTTGCATTGGTCTGTGTGAAAATACAGTGCTCACCTGTGGGATAAATTTGTGTTCCTGGCTGCAGAATGTTCTGTTCCCTTGTCTGGATAAAAGTGTTTTACAGCCGGTTGGAAACTGCAGCTTTGTCTCTGTTTGGATTTTAGGTCTGGGGCCAATTAGTTTGTATGTATGTGAGAAAGAGAGAGTGAGAGTTTGTGTGAGTGTGTTGCGGGGGGCAAGGGAGGAACAATCAGGAGACACTGGATTGAACTTTTGGGTTGCTGCTTTCTCTCATCCCTCTTCTTCCCACGCTCCTACCCCCCACCCACCCCCCCGCCTCTAACCTCACAAAGAAGCTTCTTGGTCTGCTCCTTATCTGGAGGATGTGCGTTCCAGGTGGAGACAGCTGGGAACTGACTGGGTAGCTGGGATTTCGGAGGACAGAGGGGTTTGAATGACAGAACTTGGGGTTTATAAAACTGGTCTTGGCAGCCATACTTCCTCTCTTCATGTGGATGAAGCTATGAGGTGAGTGTCAGAGTTATTCTGGCTATCTGTGTCTAAGTGAGAGACAGTGTGGGTACAGCTGGAATCTCAATGTCAGTTTTGGACCTGTAACACCCTCTTCCTGAAGCAGCCCTGGTGAGTATTGGCTCTTCAGACTCTGTATCTTTCCTGAACTCCCAGCTGTCTCTCACTGACTTCTCCTCTTCTTGTCTCTCTTTCTCTCTGTTTTCTCGCTTTGTGTCCCTGTCTTTCTCGCTCAGCCTCTCCTTTTGTCTCTCTTTGTTTTCTCTCTCTGTCTCCCTGTCACTGTCTTTGCCTCTTTCTCATTCTTTCTCTCTCTATCTCTTTTCCTCCTGTGTCTCTGTCTCTCACACTCAACTCTTGTCTCTCTTTGTTTCATTCTGTCTTCTCCCTTTGTGTCTCTGTCTCTTTCTCTCAAAGTCTCTCCTCTTGTCTCCCTTTTGGTCTTTCTCACTCTTTGTCTCTTTCTCTCACCTGTGTCTCTGTCTCATACACAGTCAACTTTTGTATCATTTTGTTTCATTCTCTCTCTCTCTCTCTCACTAGCAACGGCTCTTTGCTCCCTCCCCATCATTCTCTCTCTATCTTTTCCCTCCCTGTCTTTTCCCTCCATATTTCTCCCTCCCTTCCCTCCATCTTTTTCTCCCTCTCCTTTTCCTCCACCTTTCTCTATTTCATCGCCCGGTTTCTCGTCTCACTGCCGCTTTCTTTCCTGCCTCACTCCCAAAATTTTGTTTCCATTCAAAATTGCCAAATTCCACCCACCCACCCCTCCAAATATGACTGTCCCTGCAAATTTGACAGTAGAATTTTGTCATTCAATTTGAGACTCAGGATAACCCCCTCATTTCACACTGTCTTCTTTTCTGCCTCCAGTGTATCCATCAAGTTTCACTGCTGCCCAGTTTTGTCCCTCTCTTTACCCCCCCGAGAGGCGTGTCCCCAATTTTGTCCCACACTTACAGTATTGTACTCCCATCCCAAAATCTTGTGCTGCCGAAAACACTATTGCCCCTGTCAGGTATTGCACTCCCCTACACAAATATTTTGCTGCCCCACCCACCAAATATTGTCCCCTCAAATATTGCATTTCCCAATTTCAGTTCCCCAAAAATTTGCTGTCCATCCCAATTTTGCAACTTCCCCACTTTATGCCATTTCAAATATTGCCCCCCACAAATTTTTGCACCCATTTAAATATTCGCCCCTGACATTTACCCCGTATTTTACCCCAACAAAAGTTTTCAGCCTCACAGTTTCTGATAGCTCCCCGTGCAGCTTCACCCTCTTTCTTCGTTCCTCTGTGACCCCCTCCACTGTATATAGATGCCCCATTGTATCTCCCTCCACGTGCAATACCCAAACCCTCTCACTGTCACTGGAGTATGGCCAGACGCTCTCTGGACTGTTCACTGACAGGCTTACTGCACAGCAAGATCCCAGTTCCCAGACAGACCCCCCTCTCTGAGAAAGATATTTAATGTACCAACCCCATCCACCTTTCAGTTTAGACAAAGCATGATGGGGCAGGTGGGTCAAGGACCGGGAAGATTCCCTGGCATTACCCATGAAGAGACAGTGAAGGACAGAGAGGGATATGGAAAGAGAGAATTTGAAGAGGAAAATGGAGGGACGGATGGCCAGAGGAGGGGAGAACAGATTTAGGGAGAAACAGTCAGGAAAAGAGGCAGAAATCCCATTGAGAACAAGAAAAGAGGGAGAGAGAGAGGGGTGGGGGTGGGGAGGGGAAAGAGAGATAGGAGAAAGATAGAAATCCAATGGAGAGGACGAGAAAGGACAGATACAGAGAGAGAGAGAGAGAGACAGAGGGGACAGAGAAAAATCGAGGGAGAGAAGAGCAGACACAGAGATACCATCCAGAACGAGTGATGGAGTTGGAGGGATGCAGACAGAATGACCCTCAGGCAGGAACAGCAAGATCATACAGGACAAGGAGAGAGAGAAAGAGAGAGGAGTGTTGTGGAGAGGTGAGTGGGTAAACTTGGAAGTCAGAAAGACTGAACAATGAAATGGTTCTTGAAAAACCCAGGGAGGGGACATGACAGTAGGAGGAAGGAATATGAGGGGGTGGGGGAGAGTGAACAGGGGTAGATGTGAAGGATGTCGGGGAGATAAGGATTTATAGAAAACTGTGGGAAGGACAGGCAGGTGGGAATATGGAGGCAAAGAGAGAGGGAGACAGTGAAATCTGTGACACCAGACTTACCCTTTTTGCCCCATTGTCTCTCCCACAACCCCAGCCCAGAGCTCATCCCCTTATGGTACAAACATCAGAGATGGCTTGAACCCCACAATTCTTTTCGCCTGTGATTGTGCAAGTGTGTAAATGAAACAAGGAGATGAGCTGGTTTATTATAATTCTCTCATCTCTCTCTTTCTGTCTGGTTCCAGCTTTTGTCTGAGGATTCCTCATGGCAGAACCACTTGATTCTCTCAGTCTGTGCATCATCTCAAGTTTCAGCTCCCGACTCTTATTTAGCAGCTTTAGACTTTTAAATTCAGATTTTATTGCTATCTGCCGTGGTGGGATTCGACCCCAGGTCGCCAGAAGATTACCAGGGTCTCCTAATCTAGTGTAAATACCATTAGGCCATCATCTCCCCTTTTAGCAATGTTTACAAAATAATCTGTTCTTCTGCGCGTATAATTTGAGAAAAGAATTGAGCCATCCATGTGTAGGCCTCTCCAAAACATCTGTTGACAGAACTCTGTTTGAGAGAAAAAACACACTTCTTTTTTGGAGTTTTGGTTTGAGTTTTTGATACAAAAGAACCAAAAATGAGTGAAAATAAAAAATCTTCTATCATGGAAATGTAATTTCTGACGCTGAAGGAGATTATAGAGACGGGAGGACTGCGGAGGTAGGGAGGGCCGCGAGGCCGCAGGGGTAACAGTAATAGGGAGGGCCGCGAGGGCGGAGGGGGAATTATCATCCAAACAGCACTGTAATGTATTTACAGCACGTGGACTACAGCATTTCAAGAAGGCATTTCAGCACCACTTTCTCCAAGTCAAATATAGATGGCCAATAAAAACTGGCTTGGGCAGAAAGACCACACCCGATGAATAAAACCGAGGGGTGAACTCTCAGCTGACTGGCTGTGAAGTTAAAAGCCTCTCTGGAAATGGAGTTGGGACAAAAAAAAAGTGCCATTTCACTGCTGACCTTGGAGAAACCTCATTTTCAGAACTACTCACAGCTGGGGATCAGTTCAGTCATTTTAAGTCTCTTAAAACATAAATCTGAATTTTTTTTAGTAACTCTACAACATTGAGTAAGGTGAGGATTTCTTTTTAAGATGTCTTACTGTCTCTTGATTAAATTTTTTTAAAAATATAAAACATACGTTCTAAGTTATTTGAGGGTAGTGTTTATAGAACAGTAAGACTGTGCCTTTTTCTGGGTCTGTAGATTGTTACAGTGCACACGTGGCCATTCGTAAAATGATGTCCTCTTCCTGTTGGATGCAAGAGTTTGGGGAGAATTTCAGTGATCCTGATGGTTGTGTCTGCAGGAAGTATGGTCGCAAATCCTATCAGACCACATGGATTGGTTGGAGCAGCGGTTAAAGGCAAGGAGGAATTTACAAGAGCCAGTGGGTGTGATAGATGGCAGTTTCAGGAATGTAGAAAAACTGCAGACACAGTCAGGTAGATGCATTATCGCTGGGAAAGGTCGGAGGGGTAAACTGGTCGTGCAGGAGTCTCCTGTGGTTATCCCCATCTCAAAGAAGTATGTTGTTTTGGACAATACAGGTGGTCATAGACTCTCAGGGGCATGTAGCACGGATAGCCAGGTTACCGATAACAAGACTAGCTCTACTGTAACAAAGGGTACTTGAGGTTCCAAGTGATCAATTCTGATAGGGGACTCTCTCGTCAGAGGCACAGACTGCTGTTTCTGTAGCCACCAGTGAGACATCGGAATGGTGTTTGCCTCCCTGGGGCCAGGGTCAAGGATGTCTCAGAGAGTGTGCAGAATAATCTCAAAGGGAGAATGACCAGTAGTAGGTCATTGTGCGTTGGTAACGACGACATAGGAAGAGAAAAGGATGAGGTCCTGATGAGAGAATATAGGAAATTAGGCTGGAGATTAAAACTTATGTCCTCAAGCGTAATAATATCTGGATTACTCCTTGTGCCACGTGGTAGTGAGAGTAAGAATAGCAGGATAGATGAATGCGTGGTGAAGGACCTGATGCAGGGGAGAATGATTCACATTTTTGGATTATTGGAATCTCCTCTGGGGTAGAATTGACCTGCATAAGAAGAATGGATTGCACCTGAATTGGAAGGGACTAATATACTGGCAGGGAGTTTTGCCAGTGCAACTCGGGATGCGTTAAAGCAATAGGGAATTGGGGTAAACCAAAAGAGATAAGTCTGAGGCTGGTACAGTTGAGAAATCAAACAGTCAAGGCAGACAACGAGGTATGACTGAGAAGTTTGACTGCAAATACTTCGATGCAAGATGCCTGACAAATAAGGCAGATGAGCTCAGGGCCTGGTTGGGAACACGAGACTAGGATATAATAACTATTACGGAAATATGGGCTCAGGGATGGATAGGATTGGCAGCTTAATGTTCCAGGGTACAGATGCTATCGGAAGGATAGAAAGGGGCATGAGGAACAGTGATGTTTTTGATTAGCAATAACTTTATGGCTGTACTAGGGAGGATTTTCCTCAGGTTATTTGGGTGGTACTCAGAAATAAGAAATGGATGATCACCTTATCAGGATTGTACAATAGACCCCCACCCCGAGTAGTCAGCGGGAAATTAAAAAGCAAATTTCTAGAGAGATCTCATTTATCTGTAAGAATAATAAGGTTGTAATGATTGTTTTTTTTCCCCAAACATAGACTGGGACTATCATAGTGTTAAGGCCTTGGATGGAAAGGTATTTAAGTGTGTACAAGAACATTTTCTAATTCAGTTTGTAGGATTACCTACGAGAGACTTTCTCTTGGAAAGTAAGGCAGGGTGAGTGACTGAAGTATCAGTGGGGGAGCACTTCGGAACCAGAGATCCCATGGTATGGTGGGTCACTGGTTAGCACTGCTGCCTCAGCACCAGGCATCTGGGTTCAATTCGCACATTCTTCCCATGTCTGATGGGTTTCTTCTGGGTGCTCCAGTTTCCTCCCACAGTCCAAAGATGTGCAGGCTGGGTGGATTAGCCATGGAAAATGCAGGGTTACAGGGGAAAGGAAGAAGGCTCTTCGGAGGGTCAGTGCAGACTTGATGGGCCAATTGGCCAGCTTCCACGCTGCAGGGATTCTATGATAATTCTATTAGTTTTAAAATAGTTATGGAAAAGGATAGACCAGATCTAAAAGTTGAAGTTCTAAACTGGACAAAGGCCAATTTTGGTGGTACAAGGCAAGAAATTTTAAAATTTGATTGATTGGGGGACGATATTCGCAGGTTAAGGGATGGCTGGAAAATCGGAACATAAGAACATAAGAAACAGGAGCAGGAATAGGCCATCTGGCCTGTTGAGCCTGCTCCACTATTCAATAAGATCATGGCTCACCTTTTCAGCTCTACTTTCCTCGAAGCTCACCATAACCCTAAGTAACCTTTGCCTTAAAAACATTCAAGAAGGTAGCCTCAACTGCTTCATTCAGCAGGAAGTTCCACAGATTCACAACCCTTTAGCTGAAGAAGTTCCTCCTCAACACAGTCGTAAATCTGCACCCCCTTATTTTGAAGCTATGCTGTGTGGTTCACCCATCAGTGGAAACAACCACCCTGCTTCTATCTTGTTTATTTCCTTCATAATTTTATACTTTTCTGTTAGACCACCCTCATTCTTCTAAATTCCAATGAATATAGTACCAGTCTACTCAATCTCTTCTCATAAGCCAACCATTTCAATTCCATAATTAACCTCGTGAACTTCCTCTGCACTCCCTCCTGTGCCAGTACCTCCTTGCTGAAGTATTGAGAACAAAACTAAAGTAGTCTGGGCATAGCCTCACCAGCACCCTATGCAGCTGCAGCATAACCTCCTTGTTTTTAAACTCCATCCTTCTAGCAATGAAGGAAAATATTCCATTTGCCATCTTAATTACCTGCTGCATCTGCAAATCAACTTTTTGTGATTCATGCGCAAGCACACCCGGTTCCCTCTGCACAACAGCGTGCTACAGTTTTTCACCATTTAGATAATAGTCCAGTTTTCTGCTATTCCTACCAAAATGGATGGCCTCACATTTACCAACATTGTACTCCATCTGCCAGACCGTTGCCCACTCACATAACTTATCTGTATCCCTCTGCAGACTTACAGTGGCTTCTGCACACTGTGCTGGACCTGTTGTCTTGGTATCATCTGTGACAACTGACACATGTACTTGGTCCCAACTCCAGATCCTCTGTGTAAATTGTAAACAATTGCAGTCTCAACACTAATCCAAACACCCATTCATCCTCACTCTTTGCTTTCTGTAAGTTAACCAATCCCCTATCCATGTAACCTGTAACTTGTGCTCTGAGGTAACCTTTGTGAGGTGCTGCATTTCAGAAAGTCTTGTTACCTGTAATGCCATGCATCTTTATTTTATGCAGCAGCCTTTTGTGTGGCAACTTGTCGAATGACTTTTGAAAATCCAGATACACCATATCCACCAGTTCTCCATTGTCCACCGTGCTTATAATATCCTCAAAGAATTCTAGTAAATTAGTTAAACATTACCTACCTTTCCTGACACAATGCTGCATCTGCCCAATGGGACAATTTCTATCCAGATATCTCGCTATTTCATCCTTGAAACATATTCCCCACCACAGAAGTTAAGCTAACGGGTCAATAGTTACCCATCTTTTGTCCACCTCATTTTTTTTTTAAGTAGTGGCATTACATTTGCTGCTTTCAAATCTGCCAGAACTGTCCCAGAGTCCGGCAAATTTTGGTGAATTACCACAAGCACGTTTACTATTTCCCCTGCCAACTCTTTTATTCTGTTATCTGGAGGCCTGTGGCCAGCTGTGTGCTGCAAGGATCGATGCTAGATCTGCTGCTTTTTGTCATTTATTTAAATGATTCGGATGTGAATACATGAGGTATGGTTAATAAGTTTGCAGATGACACCAAAGTTGGAGCTGCAGTGGACAGTGAAGAAGGTTACCTCAGAGTATGATGGGACCTTGATCAAATGGGAAAATGGACTGAGCAGTGGCAGATGGAGTTTAATTTAGATAAATGTGAGGTGCTGCATTTTGGAAAGACAAATCAGGGCAGAACTTATACATTTAATGGTAAGGTCCTGGGGAGTGTTGCTGAACAAAGTGCTGCACCTTGGGGTGCAGATTCATTGTTCTTTGAAAGTGGAGTCGCAGGTAGGCAGGGTAGTGAAAAAGGGATTTGGTACACTTAGCTTTGATGATCCGTGCATTGAGTATAGAAGTTGTGACGTCATGTTGTGCTATACAGCACATTGGTTAGGCCACTTCTGGAATTCTGCATTCAGTTATGGTCTCCCTGCTATAGGAAAGATGTTGTGAAACTTGAAAAGGTTCGGAAAAGATTTAGCAAGATGTTGCCAGGGTTGGAGGGTTTGGGCTATAGAGACAATCTAAATTGGCTGGGGCTATTTTCCCTGGAGTGTTGGACACTGAGAAGTGACCTTATGGAAGCTTATAAAATCATGAAGGGCATGGATAAGGTGAATAGCCAAGGTCTCTTTCCAAGGTTGGGTGGTCCAAAACTCGAAGGCATAGTTTTAAGGTGAGAGGGAAAAGATTTGAAAGGAATCTAAGGGACAACATTTTCAAGCTGAGCATGGTACGTTATGGAATGAGCTGCCAGAGGAAGTGGTGGAGGCTGGTACAATTACAACAATTAAAAGGCATCTGTTTGGGTAGTGAATAGGAAGGGTTTAGGGGGATATGGGCCAAATGGTGTCAAATGGGATCAAATTTATTAAGGATACCTACTTTGCACAGACAGGTTGGACCGAAGGGTCTGTTTCTGTGTTGCGCAGTTATTCGATTCCAATAAGTTAAAATTGAGATGGGTTTTTCTTTTGTGGAAAGATGACCGAAGCTCAGATAATTCTCCTTGGAGCTGAGAAGGTTAAGCAGTGGCCCAGACAGCATCTGAGTAGTGGAGTCATCGCTGTGGGCCAAAATCCTTCGTCACCAAAGCATTGACTTCCCTACTCCTCGAATGATGTCTGACCTGCTGTACTTTTCCAGCTCCACATTTATGGATTGTAGCTTTCAGCATCTGCATTCTTTACTGTCTCCAAGGTTAGGCAGTGATTTAGTCCAGGTGCAGATTTGTTTCCACAATATCTAATTTGCAGAGAGAAAGAGAAATTATGGACCATTGTCACAATTTTAAGTAACCACTTTCAGGTAATTTGCAAATAATGTTAAAATAGTGAAACTGTTAAGATTATTTTACTCAGGAAGTTCTGAGCATCTGGAACAGTCTGAACGGCAGCAGTTACTCTCAAAAGAGATTTAAAATTTAACATTTTAAGGAACGATTTGGAGGGCTATGGGCAAATAGCAGGGGAGTTGGGACAGGTTAGCAGCATCTCCGGAGGGACAGAGTACAGCCCCAAAGGAAACTGGAAGAAAAATGGAGTCAGTTTGGACTGGGAAGTTTTATGATCACCTGGTGTAGGCTGCAAGATCCGAATTTGAAACTCAGTCCCGCGTTTGCAGCAACAGGAAAATGCCTGTACACCTAAGGCGATGGTAGGCCCTGGGTTATGGCCGCCATCTTTATTGGGGGCAAGGTGTAGCAATGCGCATGCGGTGGGCGATCTGAAGAGGAGCATTTACACGCAGAAAACTGAAACTAAGATAAATGTTTGTCTTTTCAATTCATCTAGGAGTCTCGGTGATTTTTGTTTTGTGAATTGTTTTGTAGGCCATCAATTGAGACTGGGATCTTAAAACATGTTCTGACAGTCAGCAGAATCGTCAGGATCTGAATATCATTGCCATTTAACTGTGGAAAGAAAAAGATTTGTCTGTTCTGTCAATATCTCTGATTTTTTTTATATAGCAAAAAGCAGCAAGAAGTTTAAATTCTTGGTTAGATCACCTTGGAGCATGTGCTCAGTTCTGGGCCCTGCAGCTGGGGAAGAAGATATTGGCCTGTGAGGGAGCACAGATTTATCCAAATTACACCTGGTCTCTTTGAAAGAACTGTCATATTTAATCCATAAGACCAGAAGACATAGGAGCAGAAATTAGGCTATTCGGCCCATCGAGTGTGCTCCGCCATTCAGTCATGGCCGATAAGTTCCTCAACCTATTCTCCTGCCTTCTCCCCATAACCCTTAATCCCCTTGATAACCAAGAACCTATCTATTTCAGTCTTAAACGTACTCAATGACCTGGCCTCCACACCTTCTGTGGCAGTGAATTCCATCGATTCACCACTCTCTGGCTGAAGAAGTTTCTCCTTACCTCCGTTCTAAAAGATCTTCCCTTTACTCAAAGACTGTACCCTCAGGTCCGAGTGTCTCCAACCAATGGAAGCAACTTCCTAACATCCACTCTGTCCAGACCATTCCGTATTCTGTAAGTTTCAATTAGATCCCGCCTCATCCTTCTAAACTCCAATGAGTATAGTCCCAGAGTCCTCAAATGTTCCTCCTATGTTAAACTTTCCATTCCTGGCACCATTCTCGTGAAACTCCTCTGAACCCGCAATACATCCTTCCTGAGATATGGGGCCCAAACCTGTATGCAATACTCCAAATGTGGCCTGACCAGAGCCTTATAAAGCCTCCGTAGTACATCCCTGCTTTTATATTCAAGTCCTCAAAATAAATGCCAACATTGCATTTGCCTTCCTGACCACTGGCTCAACCTGCAAGTTTACCTTGGGAGAATCCTGGACTAGAACTCCCAAGTCTCTTTGCACTTGAGACTTCTGAATTTTCTCCCCATTTAGAAAATAGTCGATGCTTTTATTTTTCTTACCAAAGTGCATGATTCACACTTTCCCATGTTGTACTCCATCTGCCACCACTTCGCCCACTCTCCGAAGCTGTCAATTCCTTCTTCAGCCTCCCCAGCTCCTCAATGCTACCTGTCCCTTCACCTATCTTTGTATCATCTGCAAACCTAGCCAGAATGCCCACAGTTCCTTCATGTAGATCATTAATGTATGAAGTGAAAAGTTGTGGTCCTAACACTGACCCTTGTGGAACATCACTTGTCACTATCTGCCATCCTGAGAAAGACCACTTTATCCCCACTCCCTGCTTTCTGCCAGACAGCCAATCTTCTATCCATGCTAGCACCTTGCCACTAACACCATGACACTTATCTTACTCAGCAGCCTCCTGTGCGGCACCTTGTCAAAGGCCTTCTTGAAGTTTAGGTAGATAACATCCATTGACTCTCCTTGGTCTACCCTGCTCGTTACTTCCTCAAAGAATTCCAGCAGATTTGTCAGGCATGACCTTCCCTTGATGAAACCATGCTGACTTTGCCCTACTTTACCATACACTTCCAAATATTCAGAAATCTCATCCTTTACAATAGACTCCAAAATCTTACTCATGACCGAGGCTAGGCTAATTTTCTGTCTTTTGCTTTACTCCCTTTTTAAACAGGGGTGTCACGTTAGCGATTTTCCAGTCCTCTGGGACCCTCCCTGACTCTAACGATTCCTGAAAGATCACCACCGATGCTTCTACTTTCTGTTCAGCTATCTCCTTTAGAACTCTGGGGTGTAGTCCATCTGGTCCAGGTGATTTATCCACCATCAGGCCAACCAGTTTTACCAGCACCTTTTCCTTGGTGATGGCCACCATACTCAGCTCTGCCCCCGACTCTGTTGAATTTTTGGGAGATTACTCATGTGTTCCACTGTGAAGACTGATGCGAAGTTATTATTCAGTTTCTCAGCCGTTTGCTTGTTCCCCACTACTGTCTCTCCAGCATCATTCTCCAGTGTCCAATGTCCAATTTTGCCTCTCTTTTGCCCTTTATCTATCTCAAGAAACTCTTATAGTCTTCATTTATATTACTGGCTAGCTTACCCTCATATTTAATCTTCTTCCTCCTTATTTCTTTTTTTTTTTTGCCCCTCTGTTGGTCTTTGTAAACTTCCCAGTCCTCTGGTTTTCCATTGTCCTTCTCCACATTATATGTTTCTCTTTTGCTTTTATGCTACCCCTGACTTCCTTAGTCAGCCATGGTTGCGTCATCTTCCCTCTACCTTGCTTCTTTTTCCTGAATTACTCGCAGAACTCCTGCCATTGCTGATTCGCTCTGCTGGGCTCCTCTTCCAGTCAATTCTGCCCAGCTGCTCCCTCATACCTCTGTAGTCGTCTTTATTCAGTTGTAATAGTGTTACCTCTGATTCTATCTTCTGCCTCTCAAATTGCAGAGTAAATTCTTTCATCTTATGATCACTGCCTCCTAAGGGTTCCTTTCCCTTAAGCTCCCTTATCAAGTCTGCCTCATTGCACAACACTAAATCCAGTATTGCCTGTTCCCTTGTGAGTTCCACCACGAGCTGCTCCAAAAAGCCATCTCGTAGACATTCCACAAACTCCTTTTCTTGCAATCCATTACCAACATGATTTTCCCAGTCCACCTGCATATTCAGATCCCCCATGATCACTGTAACTTTGCCTTTCTTACACACCTTTTCTATCTCCTGGTGTATCTTGCGCCCCAACTCCTGACTACTGTTTGGAGGCCTGTACACAATTCTAACTATTATTTTTTTTTTTTTACCTTTGCAGTTCCTCAATTCTACTTTCACAGATTCTGCACCATCTGATCCTACTTCATTTCTTCCTATTGATTTATCTTCATTTCTCACTAATAAGGCAATCCCACCCCTCAGCCCACCTGCCTATCTTTTCGATAGGATGTATATCCTTGGATATTCAATTCCCAATCCTGATCCCCTTGCAGCCACGTCTCCATGATGCCTACCACCTCATACCTGCCAGTTTCGATCTGTGCCACAAGCTCATTTACCTTATTCCTTATACTGCGTGCATTCAGATATCACACCTTCAGTCCTGTATTAACCCTGCCTCTTCTCATTGTCATTTGTTTTTCCAGTGATTGATTACTAGCCCTTTCCAAACACACTGTCCTATTTGTGTCTGTGCTGGAGACTTTAATAACCTCTCCTGAGTTCTCAATCCCTATCATTTGTTTCATATTTTTCCACGTAGTTGAATCCACTACTACAGATGTTAACCTGCTGCTTTGCTTCCCACTGGGGCAAGGTTCACCATTCCCTTCCCCCCGCCCCCAACTTTCTAGTTTAAAGTCCTGTTGACCAGCCTATTTACCCTTTACGCTAGAACGTTGGGCCCAGCTCAATTCAGGTGGAGACTGTCCCAACGGTACAAATCCCTCCTGTTCCAATACTGATGCCAGTGCACCATGAAAAGGAACCCCTATTTCCACACCACTGTTTTAGCCATATGTTTATTTCTCTTATTCTTATGTCCCTATGCCAATTAGCACATGGCTCGGGCAGTAATACAGAGATTTTCACCCTTGAGGACCTGTTTTTTAATTTGGTTCCTAGCTCCTGATAATCTCTGAACAGGTCCTCTTTCCTAGTCTTGCCTATGTTGTTTGTTCCAGTGTGGACCGCAACAACTGGATCCTCCCCCTCCCGCTCCAATATCCTTTAAAGCTGGTCAGAGATATCCTTTACCCTTTACCTATCCCCCTAATTATAGAATCCCTTACAACTACTCCCCTCTTGAATGGCCTCCCGTACCACGGTGCTGTGGTCAGTTGGCTCATCCTCCCTGCAGCCCTTTTCCTCATCCACACAGTGAGTAAGTACCTCGTATCTTTTGGACAAGGTCTAGAGCTGAGGCTCCACTGTTCCTGAATGCAGGATCCCTCTACCTGCTTTGCTAATAGTCACACCCTGCTGTCCCTGACCACTAACCAAATTTGAATTACTTTTTCTACCAGGTGTGATCGCCTCCTGAAACAAAGCGTCCAGGTACTTCTCCCCCTCCCAGAAGTGCCGCAGTGTTTGAAGCTCAGATTCCAGCTCATCAACTCTGAGCCGGAGTTCCTCGAGCAACCAGCACTTGCTGCAGATGTGGTCACTACAGTCCCACATCACACACCTACAACACATCGCTTGTCCAGCCATTTCTACTGAGTTAATTACTTTATTAATTTATATAAGTTATTATAATGAGTTAATTAAATTTGTTGATACTTTCCTCCCTCTGACAGCTTCCCGCCAAAAAAAAGGAAAAAGAATTCCCTCTCTTCTAGATTGCCAAAAGAATAAAGAAAAAAATGCCTTACCTTACGTTACCGACCCTCTATACAGTTTTTTTTTTGGTTAGAGGAGGAGGATGGGTGGGAGACACTACACGTGTAGTGTTTCAGATTTAGACAATACTCGAATATGTTAGTTCACTTCCTGTGAACAAGGTAAGTTTTTATAAGGAAAACCTAACCTTTCCTTTCCGGCTGCCCCTTGGCTTGTGCTCTTACCACTCCCGTCGCCCAAATCAAGAAGCCCCGATCACCCACTTCACGATTTTAACCTATCAGCTCCTCATTCTCAATTGCCTGTAAACTTCCTTTTAAAATATCTTACGGACTTGAATTCCTGCACCTTTTCAAGTGGAATGTTCCAGATCCTGACAACTCTCTGTTGATCCTTAAACTGCTGAAATCCATGTTGAGTCTGGAGGTTATAAAGGGCTGAATTGAAAGATAAGATGCAGTTTGCTGAGCTCTCACTGAGCTGCATTGGAACAGTATAGGAGGCTGAAGTCAGTGTGGTGAGAATATAATAGAAATGTTTGAAAAGAAGGGAGATTGCTATCTCATTTTAATTCTCTTAATAGGAGTAACTAGGTGAATCTAGAGAGAAGTGATTACAAGAGACCTCAGACAGTGCTCCTCTTGCACAATGTGGGAAATGAGAGACGCTTCCAGTGTCTCTAATGGCTGCATGTGCAAGAAGTGTGTCCATCTGCAGCCAGTGGGTAACTGCTTTTCAGAGCTGGAACTGGATGCACTCACTATGGAGCATCTGCGCTACTGAGAATGTTGTGGACAACACATGTACTGAGTTGGTCACATCGCAGCAGAGGATTACTCAGGCAGAAATGGAATGTGTGGCCATTAAATAAAGTA
Source organism: Ginglymostoma cirratum (assembly GCA_024137785.1). NCBI lineage: Eukaryota > Metazoa > Chordata > Chondrichthyes > Orectolobiformes > Ginglymostomatidae > Ginglymostoma > Ginglymostoma cirratum. Next base: position 2,393,620 of record JAHRHZ010000110.1, on the reverse strand, counting down.
AAAGGCTGAGAAAGGAAGTGCAGGAGTCCTCAGTGGTTATTCCATTCTCCACCAATATACTGCTTTAGATTCTGTTGGGGGGCAGGTGGAGTGCTCTCTCTGGGGAAATCAGCAACAGCCAGGTTCATGACACCATAGCTGTGCTGCACAGAAGGGGAAGAAAAAGAGTGGCAGGGCCATAATGATACCGAATGCAACAGTCACGGGTGCAACAGCCACCTGTGTGGCTGCAGACATGAATCTCGGACGGTATGTTACATCCTTGGTGCCTGGATCTGCGATATCATGAAGCGGCTGCAGAACATTCTGGAGCTGGATGGTAAACAGCCAGTGGTCGTGGAACATGTAGCTCCTCAAATAATAATGTCAGACTTGCTCCACTGGCATGTGTTAGTGAGAGCGGGAATATGAGGATAGATCAGATGAATGTGTGGCTGGAGAAGTGGTGTACCAGAGAAGGGTTTAAATTCCTGAGGCTTTGGAACTGTTTCTGAGTAAGATGGGATCTGTACAAACCTGACCGGTTGCAAATGAAAGGAGGATTAAATGAGGATCGAGTCTCTATGCATCAGTCCTGAGACCCCAGGAATCAGACTGGTGAACCTTTTTGACACTCTCAATAACCAGGGCATCCTTCCTTGGGAAATGGGAAGAAAAATATTCCAGGTGTGGTCCCAGCAAAGCCCTTGAAGAAAGATATCCCTGTTCCTATACTCCAATCCTCTCACTCTAAAGGCCAATGTTTCATTTGCTTTCTTCACTGCTTGCAGTTCCTGACTGCTTCTGAAAAGAGAGAATCACAGAGAAGCACAAAACAAAATGGGGTCAGAGTCTCTGATATTAAATTGTTGAACACAATGTCCTCATCATATCCATGCTGGTCACCAAGTACCTATGTAATCTGGTCCCATTTCCTGGCACTCAGCAGGTAACCTATACTGTAGTGCCTTGTGTGATCATATGAATCTTTCTTCAAGATTGCAATGATTCCTGTACCTGTCACTATTTCAGTATCTTCCAGCACTTTTTGTTTTTATTTCAGATTTCCACTATTTCCCTTAAGCATTTAGAGTCATAGAGATGTACAGCACGTAAACAGACCCTTCATTTCAACTTGTCCAAACTGACCAGATCATTCTATACATGCACCACTGTGTGCATTAAAAGAAGTTGCCCTTTCGAAGCCTTTTAAGTCTTCCTCCTCTCATGTTAAACCTGTGCTGTCCAGTTTTGTACTCCCCTACTGTGGAAAAATAAAGATCTTGAGTACTCACCCTATACATACTCCTCACAGTTTTATAAACTTCTGTAAGATCACCTTTCAGCCTCCAATGCTCCAGGGAAAATAGCCTCAGCCTATTCAGCCTTTACCGATATTTCAAAACCTCCAACCCTGGCAACATCCTTGCAAGTCTTTTCTGAACCCTTTCAAGTTTCACAGCATCTTTGCTATAGCAGGGCGACCAGAACTGAACACAGTATTCCAAAAGTGACCTGACCAATATCTTGGACAAGCATAACATATACTTCCAACACCAATACTCTATGCACTGACTAATAATAGCTAGTGTACCAAAAACCTTCTTCACTAGTCTGTCTACCTGCGACTCCACTTTCAAGGAACTGTGAACCTGCACTCCAAGATCTCGTTGTTCGCCAACACTCCCCAGAAACTTACCATTATGTGTATAAGTCCTGCACTGATAACTTCTTTCTGAAGTCAAAGAGACTAGAATTGAACGCAATATTCTAAAATTGGCCCCACTACTGCCCGACACAACTGCAATATGTACCCCTAACTCCTATGCTCAATCATAGAATCCCTGCACTAAGGAAGTAGGCCATTCGGCCTACAAGTCCACACCAACCATCCGAAGAGCATCCCACCCTATCCCTGTAACCCTGCGTATTCCATGGCTAATGCATCTTACGCACACATCTTTGGACCGTGGGAGGAAACTGGACCACCAAGAGGAAACTATGCAGACACGGGGAGAATGTGCAAACTCCATGTAGAGTGGAATCGAAATGGGTCCCTTTATTGATCAGTGCACTGACCAATAAAGCCAGACGTGCTAAATGTCCTTCAGCACCCGATCTACCTGAAACTCCATTTTCCAGGAACTATGCACTAGTTTTTTGCCGTTCAGAGAGAGATTGAAGGGTGTGATGAGAAAACAGGAACAGAACTGGGTTGTAGATCTATAAATTGACTTTTGTTCATGCCTGTCTCTCCCACCTCTATTTCTTTGTGTAGTTTTATGCAAACATTGACAGGTTCCCTTCCCTGAAGGACCTTTATGAACCAGTTCAGTTTTAATGATAATACAGCGATTTCCCTAAGTGTCATCCCCAAAAGTGACCCAATTAATTTCTGTCAGTTCCGCAACCTGTGGGTTTCGGTTTCTCCTAATACATTTGTTTGAAAGGTTGTTTTGCAATGAGACGTTTCAAATGAAATTACCTCCAGATCTGACAGTCACTCTTTTGTAATACCCTAATTATCTCAGGATTTTGACCACTCCATGGAGGAAACGCATATCGTCCGTGTGTGGAAGAGTCTGTGAATAATCATCTGACATGTCCAAATGCCAGCGCAGTCACACTGGGAAAAGACTGTGGAAATGTGGGGATTGTGGGAAGGGATTTCTTTACCCATCCCAGCTGGAAATTCACCAACGCAGTCACACTGGGGAGAAGCCATTCACCTGCTTTGATTGTGGGATGGGATTCACTCAGTCGTCCCACCTGCAGACACACCAAAGGGTTCACACAAGGGAGAAACCATTCACCTGCTCCCAGTGTGGGATGGGATTCACTCACTCCTCCAGCCTGCGCATACACCAACGCAGTCACACTGGGGAGAAACCATTCGCTTGCTCCAATTGTGGGAGGGGATTCACTTCGTCATCCAGCCTGCGGAAACACCAGCAAATTCACACTGGGGAGAAATCATTCACTTGCTCCGTGTGTGAAAAGGGTTTCACTCGGTCATCCCACCTGCAGAGACACCAGCGAATTCACACTGGAGAGAGACCATTCGCCTGTTCCAATTGTGGGAAGGGATTTACTCAATCATCCAACCTGCTGGAACACCAGCGAGTTCACACTGGGGAGAGGCCATTTACCTGCTCTGACTGTGGGAAGGGATTCACTCGCTCATCTCACCTGCTGGAACACCAGCGAGTTCACACGGGGGAGAGACCATTCATCTGCTCCGATTGTGGGAAGGGATTCACTTGGTCATCCACCCTGCAGAGACACCGGGGAGTTCATACTGGAGGGAAAGCATTCACCTGCTCCTATTGTGGGAAGAAATTTACCCAATCATCCAACCTGTGGATACACCAGCAAGTTCACACTGGGGAGAGACCATTCATCTGCTCTGACTGTGGGAAGAGATTTAAACAATCATCCCACCTGCTGGAACACCAGCAAATTCACACTGGGGAGAGACCATTCACCTGCTCTGTGTGTGAAAAGGGATTCACTCGGTCATTCCACCTGCGGAGACACCAGCAAGTTCACACTGGAGTGAAACCTTACACCTGCTCCGATTATGGGAAGGGATTTAGCCAAGCAACCAGTCTGCAGAGTCACCAGCAGCAAGTTCACACTGGGAAGAAACTTTCAGTCAGTCAACTCACTTGCTGATACACCAGCGTGTTCACTCTGCGGAGAGACCATTCACTTGTTCCCTACGTGGGAAGGGATTCACTCTGCCATCCAAAGTATTAATACACCAGTGAAATCACACTGGGTGCGTCCTGTTCACCTGCTCTGTTTGTGTAAAATGATTTGCTGTTTGCTCATACACTAGCAAAGAACCACGGGTGAAGGGTTTTGCTTTTACTTACACAGAGGAATGAACCTTGGTAATTGAGTCGTTGTATTGATTTTATTAAACACTGCTCTAGTAAAGGTGCTGAAATTGTCAGTAAAATGATGATACAATTATGTACCTGCATGGTAAGTTTTGAAAATGATCAAACGTTGCTGTACATCAACGCACCTACACTGGGTAAAGACTGTGCACTTGCATATTTTTTGTAAAGTGAACAGCTTTCCCCCTCCCTCCCACTATGAGAAAAGAAATAGAAAGAAGGGGAGCTATTGCTTTGCTCCTAGATGTTGCAGAGACGGTGGGGGGTGCGGTGGGAGTTTCAATCTGAAGATCAAAAGACAACATCAGCAGTGACATTCAAGCAGCTAATAGGAATTGCTGTGCTCAGTGGTGATATCCTCGGGGTCCCCATGCACGGGGACGTGAGTCTGCCCCCACACATTGTTACACCTCCCCCTCCTGGTGCCAAGTTTCCAGGACAACTGGCTGCCAGCTTGGGCCAGAGTGAGAAGTCGCTCGGTCAGCTGCTCCAATCTCTCTCTCCGGCAGCTGGCGGCAGCTGCACTGTGCATCTCCAGACAGCAGGCCCGCACTGCGCTTGCACTGCCCTCCAGCTGAGGGATCGGGTGAGAGGAAAACAGAGGAGAACAAATGAGTTCAAGAAAATTTTCAAGCAAAAGAGCAACTAGAGAGAGAGTAGGGCCCTTTAAAGATCAAAGAGGTTGATTTTCTGTTGAACCTGAGGAGATGGAAGAGATATTAAATTAAAAAATTGCGCAGTTTTTAATGTGGGAAAAGAAATGAAGGCTAGAGAACTAGAGTGAAATAAGTATTGATGTTTCAAAAACAGTTCACACTTTACAGAAGATGGACTGAAAGTCTAAGAAAACAAAGGTGAATGAATCTCCAGGACCTGATCTAGTGTATCCCAGGATGTCTTGAGAGGGATGGGAGGAAATTGCACGGATGGTTGCAGGAATATTTTTATAATATACAACTATGGGGTGATGTGCCTGATAAATGTAGAGTGACTCATGTTGCACCTTTGTTTAACAAGGGACGCAAGGAGAAGTCTGGGAACCACTGACCTGCAAGTCTGACTTTGGTGGTGGGTAAGTTGTTTGAGGTGATTCTGAAAGATAGGATTTATTTGCATTTGGAGAGGCATGGAATGATTAGGGATAATCAGTGTGGCTCTGTGAGAGGGTGTTTTGCAAACTGGATTGAGTTTTTTGAGGCAGGGACGAACAGTCTGTTTCTGAGCTGCATAACTCTATGAGTCTAACTCCTGCTTTTTCTGTAAATTCCCACCATCACTACAACCCTCCCTGTCACTGTTATCTCATTTAGCCTCACAACATTCAGTCACTGTCATCTCATCTAACTTCACAGCTCTCCCTGTTGCTGTCATCTCATCCAGCCTCACAATCTCTATAATTCCCCTACAGCATCACAACTCTCCATCACTCTGTCATTTCCTCCAGTCTCAGAACCCTCACTATCTCTGGCATCATAAATATCTCTGTCCCTGTAACATCCTCCACTTTCACAGTCCTTATCTGTCATCTCCTCCAGCCTGATAACCCTCCTTACCTCTAATATCCTCTAACCTCACAAACCTGAGATATGTGCTTGTCTCTAATTACAGTCTTATGAGGACAGATACCCCTTTATTATAGAGATAGCAAGAACTTCCGATGCTGAAGTCTGAGATAACAGTGCAGAGCTGGAGGAACACAGCAGGCCAGGCAGCATCAGAGGAGCAGGAAAGCTGACATTTCAGGTCGGGACCGTTCTTCAAACTGTGTTATCTCAGACTCCAGAATCGGCAGTTCTTACTATCTCTGAGGAAGTTATAACCCCACTGTGAAGCCCCTTCTAGGGATGTCTAGAAGAAGTTACACTCCTCCCTCCGGAAAGACCTCAGTGATCTCTCTCCCACTGCAAACCTCTGGTACATACCTCTTATCACCATCCCACCTACCTTTCCCAGCTCAACCCAACCCCCCCCCCATTTATTTCAGACCCCCCCCTCCCCTCCTCCATTTCTGAAGAAGGGTCCCAACCCAAAACAACAGCTTTCCTGCTCCTCTGTTGCTGCTTGGCCTGCTGGTTTCCTCCAGTTCCACACTGTGTTACCCCTTTTATTATGTCTCCACTGGCTGCTGGCACTATCTGATTCCTGCACCCTGTGCTGCAGAATTTCCTCCTAATGGCTCTGCTTGTCTACCTCACTTTCCTCCCAAAAACATTGACCAATCACGTGTCATATATTCTAATGTTACCTTCTCTGACCTGGTTTCAAATGTGACTTGTCATATATCTGTATTTAGTGTCTCAAAAGTCTATAGTATATAAAAAGGCTCTGTAGCTACTGGGGTTGTGCCAGTAAAGAAAACTACGACCTAACTATTCTCATGTCATCATCCCATTTTCCAGCACTTTGCTTATAGAATTTTCTGCCTCGGCATCACAAGTGTGCATCCAAATGCATCTTAAATGTTATCAGGATTTCAGCATCTAACACCCTTACAGATAGTGAGGTTCAGTGTAATTGTCACTGCATCATACACAGGAAGACAGAGCATCTGGATCTGTGTAAACCAGAGATCACCCACACATTGGGAAGGATGGCAGGGTCGCTGAGAAGGAATGGAGGAAATTTACCAGGATGGTTTAAGGAATGAGGGATTTTACTTATATGCTTAGGGTTTTGTTTTTATAATTTTCATTCATGTAACATCGGTGTTGCTAGGACACATCGAGATTAGATGGAGTCTCCTCAACCTCTCGCCTTGCTTGGGACATGGTAACCTTTAGGTTAAATCACCACCAGTCATCTCTCTCGAATGAGAGCAAACCACGAGTCTGGTAGGATAATGGGGACATTACCTTTTACACAGTGATGCCACTGTGCCTTAATGGTGGAGAGAGGGAACATTACTCCGAGTGGAGGTCAGCAGTCAATTCAGTGGAATATTATTATATGTGTTTCTGCCTTGGGTCTTCATGGGACTGAACAGAGCAACAGGTCTTTGACACGTGGGACAGAATGTTCCAATAGCTAGTGAGATGCAGAGAGCAGGATTTGCTCCCATTTCTTTCCTTTTGTGTGGCCACTGTATCTCTTCATTAAGACATTGTGTGTTAAAGGCTAATGCAGCTCAAAAAACAAGTTGTCTCTATTCTTAATGGGCAGCAAGTTCCTCCCAATCTTTCCAAACAATGTCTCCTTAAAAGGTAGTGATTACATAAGAGCAAGGCTGCCCACTACTCCCAATAGGGAGTTTAGAAGGAGGGAAGATCTCACAGAAAACGCAGAACTGTCAAGTTCTTGTTAGGGTGACGAACAGTTTACAGAGAGATGTTGATAGCAGATTTCAGGTGACATGGTGTTTCAGTGATTAGCACTGCTGCCTCACAGTGCTAGGAACCTGGGTTTGATTCCGCCCTTGGGTGACTGTCTATGTGGATTTTGCACATTCTCCCTGTGTCTGTGTAGGTTTCCTCCCACAGTTCAAAGATATGCAGGCTCGGTGGATTGGTCAGGCTAAATTGCTCATGGTATTCAAGGGCGTGTAGATTAGTTGGGTTATGGGGGATGGGTCTGAGTGCAACACTGTGAGGGTTGGTGTCAACTTATTGGGCCGAAGGGCCTGTTTCCACACTGTGGGGATCCTATTCTAAACCTGATCATGGATTCCCTGCAGCATGGAACAGGCCATTCGACCCAACAAGTTCACACTGACCCTCCGAAGAACATCACACACAGGCCCATCCACCACCCAATATTTCCCATGGCTAACACGTGCAACCTATGCATCCCTGGCCACTATGGGGCAATTTAGCATAGCCACTCCATCTCATTCGCAGATGTTTGGACTGTGAGAGGAAACCCGTACAGACACAGGGAAAATGTACAAACTCCAACTAGATGTTCACCCAAGCATGGAATTGAACCCAAGTCTCTAGGGGTATGAGACCACAGTCCAAAAGACTGAGCCACTGTGCTGCCCAAAATTGGCTGGTGAAGTCCGGGATTGAAACAGGAGCCTTTACATCTTTAGTGTAATATACACTCAACTGAGCTATTTCAGCAACTACAGGTAAGGGAAGGGTGGGAATATAAACCTCTTTTTCTACCCCAAAATGAGTGGTAATTTCTGCTCATGGGTGGAAACACAGAGAATCAATGACCTGAAAAGGATATGAGGTAATCAGTTAAGGGAAATAAACTTGTGGGGCTTTGTGGAGGGAGCGGGGGAATTAGAGAGACTACATGTCTCTATAGAAAGTTAGTTTTGATGAAATAGGCTAAATTATTTCTTTCTGTGCCATCATGAATCTAAGACTAATTTCTGCCACCTCTGCTCATAGTATAACCCTTGAGCCCAGAAATCATTGAGGTAAACCAGCATTGCTCCCTCAAGAAGTTCCAGTGTCTTCTTCCTCAAACGTGGTACATCCTCTGGGGCTGCTCTGCACGTGCTTTTGAAGTTCTCACGGCTTTTCCAGTGACACTGATCTTGGAAGTCTTTTCCCACAGACACAATAGACAAAATTTTACCTTGGACAGTAAAAAGCCGACGATAGTGAGGTTCTGGTGAATGGAGTGATGCTATTAGATCTTGCTGTGATATCAGCTGGAATTGAGAATCTGGAAATGCTTTCCATTGAATGTGCTGTAAAAAGTGGTTGCACATGACGTTGTGAGGCGTCTCCTGGGGTAGTGTGTAAAGTTCGGTTCACTATGTTATCGGAATGATATTGTTAAACTGGAGGTAGTTCAGAAACGATTTACCTGGATGTTGCTGGGAATGGAGGGTGTGAGTTATATGGAGAGACTGGATAGGCTGGAACGTTTTGAACTAGAGCGAAGGATTTGAGCAGTGCTGTAACAGACATTTATAAAATCATGAGGGTTACAGATAAGGTGAATAGCAGGTGTCTTTTCTGCAGATGCTGGAGAATCTGAGATAACAAGGTGTGGAGCTGGATGAACACAGCAGGCCAAGCAGCGTCAGAGGAGCAGGAAAGCTGACGTTTCCGGCCTAGACCCTTCAGAAAAACGCCCCTTGTCCTCCCAGATTGAGCCGGCAGCGCCGCGTTAACCCTCCAGTCCCGCCCCCTGATTGCTATTGGTCGTGAGACGTCATCAACAAGGCGGGCTGCGCGTGTCGGAGCATACGCATCGTTAACTGACGTTGCGAGCATGCGTGGCTTGGGGGAAGAAAAATTGTCCATCACATTTACGAGCGGTGAGTGAACGTTAAAGGCAAGGCCGGCGTTCGGCGTGATACGCTGGCAAGAAAATTTCTTGGTTGCTCAGTTTAGGTCTCAACCCCCAAAAATGGGTTTTACGGTCCCGCGATTTTAGCTACAGTGAGTCTCAGGCTTCTTCCCAGAAACAGGCCCCGGTCAACGGCCGCCAGTTTTGCTTCAGCGGGATGGAGGAGTGTGCAAGAGCAGCTAACGTGGTGATGCCTTGGTAAGCGGGCGTGACCGTATGTTGCATCGCCCCCGCCGTACTTGGTCTCCCTCTTCCACTTCCTCACTCTTCTAACCCTCTGTCCCCAGTCTGCTCCAGTGTCTCCATCAGGAGCTCTGCAGTTTTGTTTGATTACTCTCGGAGGGAGGTTTACTGCGGTAAAAGTGCAATATAAGACCATAAGACATAGGAGTGGAAGTAAGGCCATTCGGCCCATCGAGTCCACTCCGCCACTTAATCATGGCTGATGGGCATTTCAACTCCACTTACCCGCACTCTCCCCATTGCCCTTGATTCCTTGCGAGATCAAGAATTTATCAATCTCTGCCTTGAAGACATTCAACGTCCCGGCCTCCACTGCGCTCCGTGGCAATGAATTCCACAGACCCACCGCTCTCTGGCTGAAGAAATGTCTCCTCATTTCCGTTCTAAATTGACCCTCTCTAATTCTAAGGCTGTGCCCACGGGTCCTAGTATCCCCAGGGGATATGAAAAGCTGCAATCCCGCCAAAATCCAACTCCTGTAACCCTCCTTGTAAACTTAGAGGTGTCTTAGCAGCTGGATGTCTGACTGAATCCGTTCTACATATGGAGCAGGGAAATGGTCTGTACCCCGTGTGACTGTACTATTGGGTGGCCGGCTCCTGTGGGTAACGTATCCCTGGCATTGTCCTGATATTTCCATGCTACCTGAAGGGCTTCCTTTCTTGCTGTTTTGTTCACCCAATATGTGATCCAATCAAACTAAAATAACCCAAAATCAGCAACAAAGTCCAAGAAAATAAATGGGAAATTGAAACCTAACTAAATCAACATGTGTTTCTCGTGTTTGTGAGGCCATCTGTACTTTGATGGTCCATTGGAAAGTATCAAACCTACTGCTGTTTGCCACTTATTTCCTCTCAATGGACAACCAGGCACAGACAAAACGACAGAGGATAAACAGAAACTGGTAGGGAAAAGAAATTAAGGCCACAATCAGGTGAGCCATGATGTTGTTGAATAGCAGAGCAGGGTCTATGGGCCAAATGGCTTACTTATTCTCCTATATCTTTGGTTCGTCCAAAGTGAGCTTCCCCACACACGCTGTCCATTCAGGTCCTACAAATTAGTTTTAACCGAGTGAGATCTTCCTACTTCCCTATGTCCTTTAAACTGCACATATTAGAGTCAGGAGCAAGGAACTGAAATGTCAGCAAATAGTGGGAAGCTGCCTCTTCAGGTAACTGCACAAGGCTGTCACAGCGAAATGTACACACGGCCCATGGACTTCTCCCGACTGCAAACATCACCTTCAGCCTGGAAGCTGCTTAACAGAAACCATCACCCAAACCCTCAGGTCCGAGTAATGGTACTAGGACCCGGTGAGGAAACAAAGACAAGCTGAAACCCCGCTCACTGCGGTACGTCGCTGAGTTCCAGCGCGTGCGTCCTGATCACTGCTGATGCAAGATGGCGGCGGTTATCAGGAGTTGATCTCGAGCAAGTCCTCGGGGACACAGATGGGGCAATTGCGAGTTATGAATGGAGGCTTAAGATATTTAGCAACTGTTTGTAAATGCTCTGCGGCTCCAGCGCTTCCTCCGCGTTGCCGCATCCTCACCGCCTGCAGATGAGAAAAAGCAGTGTCTCGCCTGCGCGCGGCTCTTCTTTGACCTGGGTAGGAGACGTTCACAACAAAGGCTGAAGTTGTTGGAAAAGCTCAACAGGTCTGGCAACATCTGTGACGAAAAATCAGAGATAACGTCTCGGGTCCGGTGACCCTTACTCAGAACTCACCGGATCCGAAAACGTTATCGCTGATTTTTCTTCACAGACGCTACCTGACCTGCTGAGCTGTTCCAGCAACTTGTGTTTTTGTCCCTGATTTACAGCATCCGCACTTCTTTCTGTTCTTATTTAGGGGAAATTCACCACCACGGAGGATGAATAGTTTAGCCTTTATTGTCATATATAGTCAATGGGTACAGTGAAAAGTCTATACGTTGCCACTTATATCGCCTACTTAGATACAAAAGTACCTAGGCACAGTGTCTTTAGTTACAAGATTTTAGATTATATAGAAATAAAATGTTCAGTATTACAGAATACAAATTCAGTACAGCAAACCATGCTGGCACCTAGCTTCCAGTCCGCATTGGGCCCTGGCTCCACACTGTATTGGCAACAAGACTCACCGGGAGGCTGCTGCGCCAGGCTGGGAGGATGCCAAGCAATGTCGAGAGTCTGCTACAGGATGCCATCGTACCAGACTGGGAATCATCGCTAGAGGCCGGGAATGGTCGCCACAGGCCAAGATTCAAAGAAAAGAAGGAGAAGAATAAAAAGCACTAGGAGGAAGGAAAAGAAGAACGGACAGAGCAGATGACTTCCGACTGGAGAGTCCTACTCCATCGCCATCTTGCAATCAAACCAGATGGCAAATAAAGGTGTCACCATGAGGAATCTAGTGAGAGTAGATAGGGAGAAACTGTGCACATACATTAAAGAATCAAGAATGAGGAGTCACTGATGTAAAGAAATTGGCAAAAGAAGCAATGTGACGTGAGGTAAAATGTTTTCATGCAGCAACACACTAAGATCTGGAATGCACAGCCAAAGGGTGTGGTGGAGTCAGGTACAATGAAGAATTTAAAATAGAACTGAACAGTTATTGGAAGAGAAAGAACGGGGAGAGTTATGGGGAAAGGTAGAAGAATGGCTTTCTCTTAGATGACCCTTTGGCGTGCTGCTAAGTCAAATGCCCCCCTTTTGCACTGTAACAATTCTGTGACCATTTAATTCTGAGCAATATAAGGTAATATCAGGGCAGATTAACAAAAGTTTGGTAAAGAAGTCAGACTGAAGGAGTGTCTTAAGTGAACAAAAGTGAGATATAGAAGTGTAGAGGTTTCAGGATGGAATTCCAAATTTTATGAATTTGCATGACCACCAACATTGCAGCATTTAAAAACGGGAATGCTCAAGAGACTAGAAATAGAACAGAAATCCCAGACATTTATGCACCTGAGGGGCTGCTGGGTAAAGATACCACCATCAGTGCTTATTTCATTCCATACACATCAGGAAGCGGGCACATGCTTCCTGTATCTACACTATTGAGCCCTTTAAGAATTTTGTTCATTTCAAAGATTTTGCTTTTAAGATACTTCAGTGAAACCAGTTCCATTCTCCTCAATCTCTCCTGTTAGGGTAATGCTGCTGTTAGAATTCAATTTACTGGTGTATGTTACTGTCTGCTTAATGGGTTGGAATTAGCCAGTGAGACTGTAAATTTATTATGTGAAACATCTTCGTTGAATTGCCAGACATGTGATGTGCTTTCAGAAAAAAACAACAACTTACAGTCACGTAAACATCAGAGCACCCACTATTGAGGGGCACCCCGTTTAGATACAATCTATTGGTAGTTGGTAGAATTGACTTAAAGCTGATTGGCTCCAAAGAAGTGGTGAGAGCATTATAAATGTCATAGAAGTTGGTAACAAATTTCCCATGGGTTAACATTCATAAATAACAGGAGGTGCCAATTCAGCTGGTAAGGTGCTCAAAGTTGTTCAAAATGTTGCTAATTTACTTTCAGAAACACTGTGAGACAGGGGCATATTATTGAGATCTTTGCATCAGCTAAGGTTGAAAAGCTCAGGAGAACTGAAGCGAAAGCTGGAGCTGGGAATCAGAGGGGGAGAAAGCTAGGAGTTAAGAGGTTGATAAAGAACTTCGTCCCAATCAGATCCTTTCCTGCAGTTTCATCTTTGCTCCCAAACTGCTTGGGAAATTCACTTCCACTCAGTGATCCAGCCTCTTATGCACCTTCTTTTCCAGTATGTTAGCTTCATACTATTCCCATGGCGACACAAGAGTACAAGTACAGCTTTAGGCTGCTCATTTGAGCCATTCTAGCATCCTTCTTCCATCTACTCCCCTATCACCTTAAAAGTTCTTAAACAGTCTGTGAAGCTCACTAAGTTTTACAAGTAGGTTCCCACTGAATTGGTTACATATCCCATCACACTTATGGTAGTTGCTGCATGCTTGTTCTCATTGCCAAAGTTGCCTATTCTAAGACTGTTAGAATGTGTTTAAGTATCTCATAGCCTTACTTCACACCAGGTTACAAAATAATGACCGGTATTTTGTTAACAATGTTTCCTTTATTTCACATATCATGGCTTGTAATCTCAGTTGAATAGCAGAAAATGCTATCAGGAAATCAATGTATTTTCTGAAAAGTTATACAATGATTTCATCTAAAACATCAGTTACTCCCAAATGAATGCATCTGTAAAATTTTCAGTTGGACTAAAGCATCACTCAAACTTCAATTGATGAGAACCAACAAAGATCAGAAGCAAAAACAGAAGTTGCTGGAAAAGCTCAGCAGCATCTGTAAAGAAAAAATCAGAGTTAACGTTTCAGGTCCAGTGACCCTCCCTCAAAACAAAAGATCAGAAGCATTTGGTAAAATATACCAACATGACAGGCTGTTACCACCTGTTATCCTGGATCCAACACAAGTTATTCATGAAGAGCCATGGGCTTTACAACCAAAACACTAATTTTTGGAGCATAATTATAAGTTACACATTCCAGTTGTTCAATTACAGCTTACAGTTATGTTTGCACAAAATAAAAATTTTTAAAAAATAAATTAAGCATTTTTTAAAAATTGTAAACCGAAAACATTTTGTTCCAAAGTGAATGATTAGATAATTTTAATTAAACAATTTTGAATTAATTTTTGTTATTAAGTAATAAAGGTAGAAAATAATTGAGAAATGTATTTTTTGTTTTTAGAATCATATATCCACTGTCATGGTTGATATTTTCAATGCCAGGGGAGACAGTATTATTGCTGGACTGTTAATCCAGAAACCCAGATAATGTTCCGGGAACCTGGGTTTGAATCCCACCATGGCAGATGGGTGCAGGGGCCTGCATGTGCAGGGGCTATCTGTTTAAAGGAACACCATCCCTGTCTGCTGTTGTCATTTAAAGGAACAGAGACATGTAAAAGAGAATGGTGTCAACCTGGAGAGCAAGGAAATCAGATCTTGAGCAACAAGTAACAATGTAGTAAGTTAGAAACTGTTCTGAATTCTTCCTGCAATTTAATTTAAGTAATGATTGAGATAAACTTATTTTACAGGGAGAGGGTTCACAGATGGGAAACTCAGACTTGACATCAAATCAGTCTGAGAGCCACCCAATTCAGCAGGCCCTGATCATCATCGGTAAAATGGAAGAGGAAAACAGCACTCCCAGCCCAGAGAAACCATTCCCATGTTCGGTGTGTGGTCGAGGATTCTATCGGTCATGTGATCTGGGAAGACATAAATGTGACCGGACTAGGGCGAGGCTGTGTAAATGTGGGGAACTGTGGGCGGGAATTCAGTTATCCCTCCCAGCTGGAAACTCACCGACACAGTCACACTGGGAAAAGGCCATTCACCTGCCCCGCGTGTGGGAAGGGATTTACTCGATCTTGCAACCTGCTAAGGTTCACAGTAGATTTAGACCCTTCACCTGCTCCGTGTGTGGGAAAGGATTCATTCAAATCACCCACCTGCAGAGACATCAGCGCATTCACACCGGGGAGAGGCCATTCACCTGCTTTGAGTGTGGGAAAAGATTCACTCAGTCCTCTGACCAGCTGAAACACCAGTGAGCTCACTCTGGGGAAAGACCATTCACTTGCTGTGAGTGTGGGAAGAGGTTCACTCAAATTCATCACCTGCTGAGACATCAGCGAGCTCACACAGGGGAGAAGCCATTCAGTGATTCATCCTGCCTGCTGAGACACCAGCGGTTTCACACTGGGTAGAATCTGTTAACCTCTCTGTATGACAAGGGATTTGCTGAGTCAGCAACACTACTGAGACCAGCAAGTGCACACAGCGATGTTGTCATTCACCTGCTCTATGTGGGGGAAGAGTTCAAACATCACTGCAGGACTCTGATTCTGCAGTTATTGTTCATCAGATTCAGGACTGGACCTTATTCATGCTGACACTGTTGAAATATTGATGTTGTTTACCAGTTACTGAGTTTGAGTTGACTGAATTTTTATCAAACTTTCTGAAGCTCAGGACGTCTCTGTGGGCAGTCAGCCTCCAGAACAGCAATGTGACAATGAGCAGGGTTCATCAGTTTTGTGTGAGATTGGTGAGGGGGACAGGTATCACAGCCGGGTGTCCTTGGAGAAGGTGCATGCAGTGCCCATCAATGCTCTCAGTGCCTTTGGAGAGAGGTGGCACTGCGGGTGGCAGTGCTTTTTTTCCACTTTCAACTCTATTTTGATTTACTCCCTTCCCACTTTCCCTATCCCATCCCTCACTTTTGATAGTTTGCAGTACCCATAATGGGCTTTGCTTGTAAATATTCAATTGGTTACACAAATGTTTTATTGGTGACAGTTATGAATGAAGAAAAAGCAAAAGAAATGGTGATTCTGGTGGTGGGAAGGTTTCTCCACTGTGTGTGATAACACTTCTGGGTAGGAGAAAAGGTTTTAAAAAAAAGGGTTCACAGGTGACAGAACCAGAACTGAAAAGCAGTTAAATCAAACCAACAGATTGGACAGGGAAGGAACATTTCCCTGGCTTTTGAGTAGATGTAAAGGGATGGTGCCTGGGAATAGATGGAATTTTGTTTTACAGAGCGGATGGTTTTACAGAGCGGATGAAATCTTTTAAACTGTGTTATATTTAAACAGCTTTGTTTGTTTTATTTTCATTTTATTTATTATGGAATAAACTTCTGTTTCACTGTTAAAAATGAATCTGCAAATCTTGTATGTTTACGTTTCAGTGAAAGACTACCATGTTAAACAAAATACAGAATGATCTCTCAAACCATAATTCTTCATGAGATCTGAAGTGTCCCGTAGAAATAGCAGCTGGGATCCTAATGCTTCACCTGAGCTGTCCCCAATTCATCACTGAAAACTGACTTGGTAGTGCAATCTCCTGGAAAATCCCTACCATGCCTGCCCTTTCTTAACTTGGATCCTCTGTTTACTTGGAAACAAGGAAGATAAGGAGGAGGAGTAGGAGTTGGTTATTTGGCCTTTCAAGTCTGCTCTGCCATTCATGTGATCATGGCTGATTATCCAACTCCGTTCTCTGTTCTTGCTTTCTTCCTATACCCTTTGGTCCTTTTACCTGTAAGAACTATACCCAAGCCCTTCTTGAAAACCTTTTCTGTTTCTGTTCCAATGATATTGCTGTGTTGCTGCGTGGGCATTGGCAGGGTTGATGTGACGGTTCTGCCTCTTGGAGAATATACTCAGCGTCCCTCACCATCCTGCACTGACATCATCTGCGTTTGAGCATCTGAAGTAGCCCAGAGTTGCCACTTCAAAAAAAAAACACATTCACAGGGTGTGGGCATCACTGGTTAGGCCAACATTTATTCCCCATCTTTAGTTGCCCTTAAGACGATAGTGCTGATCTGCCCTCTTGAACTATTTGCAGTCCATTTCATACAGGTTGACCTACAAAGCTGTTAGGGAAGAAGTTTCAGGATTTTGACCCACTGACTCTGATACACATTGAAGTCAGGACGGTGAGTGAATTGCAGGGACACTTTCAGTTGGTGGTGTCCCATGTATTTGCCACCAGTAACAATTATCCCCTCCAGACCCCAATGTAAACTGTAGACAACAGACACCCAGACCGTAAGATAAACAGGAGACAATATCCACCACAGACCTAATTGTGAACAACAGACAATATCCACCCTTACCCCAATGTGAAATAATGGACAATATCCACCCTGACCTCAATACAAAAAGAGTAACAGAACACTGAACCAGCCCCCAATATCAAACAGAAGACAATATCTACCCTAATGCCAGTATCATAGTAGACAATATCCACCCTGACGCCAACATAAAACAGTAGATAATATCCACCCTGACCCTAATATAAAATAGTAGACTATATCCACCTGGACCCCAATATATAACAAAACAATATTCCCCCCCCCCCCAGATGAAGGAAGGATGTGGTTGCATTGGAGGCAGTTCAGAGGAGGTTCACCAGATTGATTCCAAGGATGAAAGGGTTATTATATGAGGAGCAGTTGAATAGATTGGGCTTGTATTTGCTGGAGTTCAGAAAAATGGCAGGGTGGGGGGGGTTGGGATCTGATTCAGGTATGCAAAATGCTGAAGGGGATTGATAAGGCAGACATTGAACAGATGTTTACCCTTGAGGGACAGTCTGGAAGAAGAGGGGTCATAGATATAGAGTGAGAGGAGGTAGGTTCAAAATTGAGATGAGGAGAAACTACTTCTCTCAGAGGGTTGTGTGGAACTGACTGTCCCAGAGTGCAGTAGAGGCAGAATCAATCAACAGATTCAGAAAACAAATAGATATATTTCTGTTGAAATGCAGCTTAAAAAGCTATGGGGAGCAGGCAGGAAAGTAGAGTTGGGATTTTTGATTTTTATGATGGCACAGTGGCTAGCACTGCAGCCTCACAGCACCAGGGACTCAGGTTCAATTCCAGCCTCAGGTGACTGTCTGTGCAGAGTTTGCACATTCTTTCCATGTCTGCGTAGGTTTCCTCTGGGTTTCTTCCCGCAACCCAAAGATGTGTGGATTAGATGAATTGGGCATGCTAAATTGCCCATTGAGTCCAGGGATGTGTAAATTAGTTGGATTAGCCATGGGAAATGCCGGGTCAGGGTAGTGGGCTTGAGTCTGTGTAGGATGCTCTTTGGAGAGTCAGTGTGGTCTTTTTGGGCTGAATGGCCTGTTTCCACACTGTAGGGCTTCCAACAGGATTGCCTTGTGAACCTATGGTACATCTGTCAATGATTGGAGTATTTATGCTTCAAGTTTCCTTTGTTTCTCTACCTTACTGAGACTCTTTGCTTTCCTTCTCATCCATTGTAAACTTAATGGTTTGCTATTTTCTGGGACTATTCTATCATCTTTTTAAACATTGGAGTTGCATTAACGATACCCCAGCCTTTGAGGTACAGATTTAATGAATTATTGAATATGTACAAATTAATTGAAAATACAAGAATGTAATCCATTCAGGCCGGGGCATTATCCTTTTTGAGTCTGATGAGTTTATTTAACACAAGACCTTTCTGGATTTTAAATGTACTGATCTCATTCCTCATCTCATCAACGTATTCTTCCTGTTTCATTTCTTCAGTAAGTGGGTGAAGTGGGTTTTAGCTGCTGGTGTGAGTTATTGTTGTTTTTGCTGTTGCTACTTGCTGCTGAGCTGTCATGATGAACGTCCTCCATCCCGAGAACATACCCATGTCAATGCAGTCTCCACTGCCTGATGAGGGCCCAGACACTTGGGAGATTAGTCTTTGATTGGAGATGGTAATCAGCGACACTGAGTGCTGCATTTTACAACAAAGATCAATTTAGCATTGAAGAAAGAGCTGAATTTTTATTCTCAATGAATTCATGCTGAGAATGGTTGAATCAAGGAGGAAAACAAACATTGCAACCTCATACATCAGTAACATCTCCAGAAAATTAAACTCCAGCCAGTTATAGTATTGTTAACTTCAGAAGAATTGATTGTCAGACGCTCAATCCTGGATCTGCTTAACAGCAGCAATAACAGCAAAATCCAACTATTGCAGTCATTTATGAATCTGCTGGTGTGTCACAAGGCTTGATGACTGAGTGAATCCCTTCCCACACACAGAGCAGGTGAATGATTTCCCTCCAGTATCTGCGTTGGTGTACAATGAGGGCAGATGACTGTCTGAAACTCTTTCCACATGAAGTGAATGTGAATGGTATCTCCTCAGTGTGAATTCACTGGTGTTTCTGGAGGCTGCAAGTATGAGTGAATTTCTTCCCACACATGGAGCAGGTGAATGGCCTCTCCCCAGTGTGAGAGTGCGTTGGTTTGTACTGAGAACAGATGACTGCCTGAAAATCTTTCCACATGAACTGCAACCGAACAGCTTCTTCATGGAGCTAATTCTCTAGTGTGGCAACAGATTGGATTACAGAATGAATTCTTCCCCAAATGCTGATCAGGTGAATGGCTTCTTCCCCAGTGAGAAGTTCACTAGTGTGTATTGAGGTTACATGACCACCTGAACCTCCTTCCACAGTCAATGCACCTGAACGGCTTCTCTTCAGTGTGAATCCACTCATGTGACATGAAGCTGGTGGACTTAGTAAATTCCTTCTAACACATGGAACAAGTGAATGGCTTCTTAACAGTACAACTGCACCAATGATTTTCCAGTGAGAACAATCGAATGGTTTACTGCAGTGCCCACATTTCCATGGTTTCTCTATGGTGCTAGACTCCATATGACTGTGGCGATGCTTTTTCAGTGAGGATGGATAACTACTTTCCCATAGTCTTCACACTTCCACCATTTCTCCATTGTTCTGGCGTCCTCATGTCTCTCCAGACTGCATGATCAGTTGAACCCTCATTCACAAAGACAACACTTAGTTTCCTCTCAACGTGAATGGTGCAATTTTTCTTTCAGGCTACGTAACTGATTAAAGCTCTTTCCGCGTTCAGTGGAGTGGAACACTCAATCAAATGCGTGTGTGCCTCGAGTATTTTCAGTCACACTGATCTTTGAACTGTTTCCTCACGGACAAACATTTCTCCCACCATACTCAAAGTTTGATTATATTCAGGTCTGCAAAAGTCACGTGATTGTCAAAACATGATATGACATTTGGTATAACAAGGTGTAGAGCTGGTTGAACACAGCAGGCCAAGCAGCATCAGAGAAGCAGGAAAGCTTACTGAAACCTATAACACCCCCTTACAAAAGATATCACTGTAAGTACACAATAAAAACCTCAGAGACAATTCTAGTTTCTATCTTTCACCTCTACGACCTCAAAGTCAGAAATTCTAGTCCCCTAACACAGTCTCCCTGCATTGAAATTCAAATCCATCTTCAACTTTTCTTTCATCTACTCCTAGCGTTCTCCCTTCATATCCTGTATCCTGGGGTCACTTTTCCTGTTCTTGTGTACAAACTGAGAATAAAACCAACAAGTCAATGATTTTCTCTCCTGGTCACTAGGATCTTGAAACCAACCACTTTCTGCTCCAGGCCCACAAGTTACCACATTCATTCACCTCAAACTTACAATCCATCTTTGAGATATTTTTCTTGATTTCTCTCTCACTTCCTTTGCCTGCTTAAAGGGCATACATTGTAAACTCAGAGTCAGGTTTCTCAGAGTGAAATAAGGAAACTCGTGGTAGCCTTTGTGTCAACAAGGTTGGAATTCTCTCGCAGAAATGACAATTCATGGTTCCCTTACCAAGATGGTCGCCCGGACTCCCCGCCCAGTTCAACAACACACGCTTTACCCACACCAAGATGCCGGCTGGATACCAGGGTAACGGCAGTGGATCGCCCCCTCGCGATGTAAACACGGAGCTGGTGAGCACTGATGAAGGCCTCAGGCCTCAGGCCTCTCTCAGGCGTGTATAACGCCCCAGGTCTCCTCCTTCCGCGGTTACCATTCCTACCGTCTCGGAATCTCGACCCCGGGGACAGGAGCGGGGTCTTATTACTGGGGCCTGGAGACTTCCTCGGAATGTTTCTGAAACCTCCTGACCAGCGGCCAGCACTATTACTCGGCAACACCACCTCCGTCCCGCCGCAGAACCCGCATTGCGCATGCCCTGCGTCATAATGATGGTGCGTGATGGACGGTAGCTCTAGACCAATAGGTGGAGGGGGTGGGACTAAAAGACTGCGCTGTCATGGATCAGTCGGAACTGCAGATGCTGTAGAGCTGGATGAACATAGCAGGTCATCAGCATCAGAGGAGCAGGAAGGCTGACGTTTCGGGCCTACACCCTTCTTCAGAAATGTGGGAGGGGAAGGGGATTCTGAAATAAATAGGGAGGGGGGAGGCGGATAGAAGATGGATGGAGGAGAAGATAGGTGGAGAGGAGACAGACAGGTAAAGGTAATGTGGCTGTAGTATCTGGTTTGTTTCAGGACATGGTCGAGCAGTTTCAAGGCCGAAGAAATTACGAGAGATCGTCCACCAACCAATCGGGGAAATGAAGGGCGGGGGCGATCGAGTGGACCGACCCCAGTGACCTGAACGTTTTAAAAACCGGAAGGACTACGGATGCTTTCAGTCAGGAACAAAAGCAGAAATTGTTGGAAATGCTCAGCAGGTCTGGCACCATCTGTGAAGAAAAAATTAGAGTTAACGTTTTGGGTCCGGTGACCCTTCTCCAGGAATGATGACAGCTGAGAAAACGTCGGATTTTAAGCAGAAAATAGGGAGGGGATGGGGGAAGGAGTAAACGATAGGATAGAGCCCAAAGAGAGAGAAGAACAGTTGGATAGGCAAACGATTTGTCTAGGAGGGTGAATATTTCTTAATGGGGACTGTTAGGGACTAACAATAGGTAACGTTTAATGGCAGGCTATGTGATAACAAGGCCTGGTGTGTGGGGTAGGGGGCTGGGATATGGGAGAGTTTAGGCCCTAAAATTATTGAACTCATTATTGAGTCCAGAGGGCTGCAGGGTCTCCAAGTGGAAAATTAGGTGTTGTTCTTCCAGCTTGTGTTGACCTTTGCTGGAACACTGCAACAAGCCAGAGACAGAGATGTTAGCCAGACAACAGGTAGCTCAGGGTCTTTTTTGTGAGCAAAACGTAGATATTCTGCGAGTGGTCACCTAATCTACACTTCATTTTCCCAATGTACAGGAGACCACATTGTGAGCAGCGACTGCAGTAGACTAGATTCTGGGAAGTGCAGATGAAGTGTTGCCTCGCTTGGAAGGTATGTTTAGGCCCCTTGGATAATAGGGAGGGAGAAGGTAAATGGGCAGGTGTTACACCTTCACCTGTTGCAGGGGAAGATGCCGTGAACATTTTGTTCAGTTTAACTAATTTTTCTAATGAACCTGTTCAGAGATGTCATTCCACGCCCGTGGAGCAGGCAGGACTTGAACCGTGGACTCAAAGTCCAGGCTGAGGGACACTAGCACTGCGCCACAAGAGATCCATAAAAATGTTGTACAGTATACTATGGAGGACCCTGACTGACATTGGAAAGTGTCCCTTCATTGAGTGTGAGGACCACAATGTGAACAGGAACTGAAGTCAGCATTACCCTTCAGGCACCCAGGGTCATTTTGACCAATTTAATCCCACCCCTTCATATAAGCCTTAAAATATATATTAACATCCTCTGGGACAGAGGCAACAAAAGATCTACTGAGTTTCTCCAATCCTTTCTGTTATTATTAGAAAATGTTAACATTGAGTGGTGTCATGATGGAAATCAGCCACACTACTCATGAAGTCATCACAAAGTTAAAGAATTAAATAAAGTTCGCAGAACCTCCAAACTACTCGCGTTTTTGTACTCTGGTTGATAGACTGAGTCGCTACACCAAAGAAGAATACTTTTTTTTTACAAGTAATCAGATTCTAGTGGTGAGTTCTGAGGAAGGGTCACCAGACCTGAAATATTAACTCCGATTTTTCTTCACACATGCTGCCAGACCAGTTGAACGTTTCCAGTGATAACACGGTGTGGGGCTGGATGAACACAGCAGGCCAAGCAGCATCATAGGAGCAGGAAAGCTTGACGTTTCGGGCCTAGACCCTTCATCAGAAATGGGGGAGGGGAAGAGGGTTCTGAAATAATTAGGGAGGGGGGGAGGCGGATAGAAGATGAATAGGTGGAGAGGAGGCAGACAAGTCAAAGAGGCGGAAGAGATTATGAGAGAGTTGCAGTGGGAGAGAGATTCCCTGAGGATTGTCTGGAGGGAGGAGGGTAACTTCTTCAGGGTAGGCATCCTTAGAAGAGGCTTCGCAGTGGGGTTAAAATTGTATCAGAAATAAAAGGTACTGCAGATGCTGGAGAATCCGAGATAACACAGTGTGGGGCTGGATGAACACAGCAGGCCATGCAGCATCATAGGAGCAGGAAAGCTTGATGTTTTGGGCCTAGACCCTTCATCAGAAATGGGGGAGGGGAAGAGGGTTCTGAAATAAATCGGGAGAGAGGGGGAGGTGGACAGAAGATGGATAGAGGCTTCCAGCAACTGTTTTTGATCAGATTCCTGGTGCAGGTAAACAGTTTAACTAATTCAAACACTCTACAACTTAAAACTCTCAGCTCCCCTTCTACACAAAGGCAAACATGAACATGGAGAGAAAAATACACGTGGGTGGAGAGAAAAATTGGAAAATCAACTCCACAGTCTTTGTTCACAAGATTTATGACTTGGATGCAAGGAGAGCAGGTGCTGTACTCAAATTTGTAGATGACACTAAAATAGGTGCAAAAGTAAGTTGTAATAATGGAATAAAAATTTACAAATAAATATAGATAGGTCAGTTGAATAGTCCAAAATTTGTCAGCTGGAATCTAATGTAAAATTATCCATTTTTGTCAGAAGTATAGAAAGGCAACTTACTGTCTCGGTGCAGAGAACCTTCAGAGTGCTTTGATGTCGAGCAATCTAGGTGTCCTCGTGCATGAATTTCAGAAAACTAATATGCAGGTGCTGCAGGTAATAAGGAAGGCAAATGGAATTTCGGCATTTATTGGAAAAGTAATAGTGCATTGAAGTACAAAAGTGTTGCTGTAACCATACAAGCTTTGTGTGAGACCGCATATGGAATATCATAAACAAATTTTGGTCCCATTAGTTGAGGAGGGATATGAATTGCATAGGAGACAGTTCAGAGGAGATTCATTCCAGAGATGAGGGGTTTGTCTTATGAGGAGAGACTGAGCACTTTAAGCCTGTACTTTGTAGAGTTTAGAAGAGTGAGAGCAGATCAAATCGATGTATGTAAGATGTCAAAGGGGATTGACAAAAGCAGACCTGAAAAAGATGTTTCCTCTGGGCTAGAATGAGAGGTCATGGTTTTACAGTAAAGGGTAGCAGATTTAAATCACATGATGAGAAATTATTTCTTTTAAAGGGTGCTGAATCTGTGGAACACAATCATCCATAGTGTTATGGTTACTGAAATATTGAGCAAATTTAAGGAGGAGATTTTTTAATTAGTAAGGGTTTGAAGGGTTAGAGGGAGCAAGGACTTGAATTCCATTTTCCGGCATTTGACACAGAGTTTGCATTATTTGGCATTGCAAATGCACAGTTGGGTACTTCTTCAATGTGAGGAGGCTTTCTGCCTCTGCAGCACATACAAGCAGTGAATTCGACAACCCTGCACTATCTGGGTGAAAGAAATATTCCTCCTATCTGCTCTATCTTGCTTTACAGTGCTGATTTGTTGCATTTGGGCATCACTGCAGTTTTGTGAAAGACTGTGGGGGTGATCAGTGCCTCCTTTTCTCTTATTGGTGAGTACTTCTGTTCTTCCATACCCAAGTGAGGTCTTTAGGAATTTGGGGCATAAGGGGTAAGAGGAGCTGGCAGGACAGCACAGATACTGAGCTGGAAATAAAAAATAGACTCTGAGCTCGAGGCTTACTCACTTACCCAGGAGCCCAGAGGAGGAGATGACTCAGAAATCAGAAATTGTTAAAGAGTGACATCACAGGAAATGCTGTATGTTCATTGGTTGGTAAGTAACACTGAATTTGAATAGATGTCCTAAGTTGCTTTCAGATTGTAGGTAAATTGGACAAATATGTCATGGATTAAAATCAAAAGGCCAGCAGAAAATGTACAAATGCAATGTTAAGCTAATTAAATAATTTGTAGATGCAGCACCTGGAGGTGCATGATGTGGTAGCTGGTGGACTGCACTATGGTTTGTACTGACCACATTTGTTGCAAGTACTGTTGCTTGAGGAATTCTGACTCAGAGTTGATAAGCTGACTCCAAACTTTGAACACTGCAAGACTTCAGGGATGGGAGAGTTACCTGGATGTTGTGTTTTAGGGAGCAGTCACACACAGCAGGTTAAGTCGTTCAAATTTGGCCGATGGTCAGGGTCAGGTACAGGTACAGGATGCATTCCTTTATTCGTTCACGGGATGAGGGCATCACTGGCTAGGCCAGCATTTATTGCCCATCCCGAATTGCCCAGAGGGCAGCTATGAGTCAACGATATTGCTGTGGGTCTGGAGTCACATGTCGGCCAGACCAGGTAAAGATGGCAGTTTCCTTCCCTAAAGGGCATTCGTGAACCAGATAGGTTTTTCCAACAATTAGTAATGGATTCGTGGTCCTCATTAGCTTCTTAATTCTAGATACTTATTGAATACAAATTCCACGATCTGCCATAGTGGGATTTGAACCTGGGTCCCAAGAATATCATCAGGGTCTCTGGATTAAGAGTCCAGCAATAATACCACTAGGCCATTGCCTTCCCTAATTGTTTGCCTAGTTCCAAGGTAAGGGGCATCTTGAACCAGCTTGAATGGATATTGGAGTGTGTGTGTGTGGGGGTGGGGATGTGCCAACAACATTGGCAAGAGTAAGAAATTACATAGCATGACCTCAAAGGATAAACCTCTGGATTATTATATGAGCCAAGTGCAAATTGGCATAGAAAGTAGAAAAGCAAAATAGTAAACAAGAGGCTAAAAGGAGTGGTGCAGGAGAGAAGCATGCACTTTCGTGCAGCACATTTCGCCATTTACAAATGAAATCATTGAGAGGTTGGAAAGTGCTGTGTTACAGCATGGATATTGTTGCTGATGAATTCCATTTCTAACTCCTGTATTCACTTGTGAATTTGCTGATGTTTTCGCAGACGTGATGTGAGAGAATTCTTTCCCACTCTCTGAAGTGTCGTATGGCCTCTCCCCAGTATGTACTCACTGGGATTTCTGTCGGCCAGATAAGTCTTTGAAGCATTTCCTATACTTGCACCATTTGAATGGTCTCTCTCCCCCGTATGAATTTGTTCATGTTTTTGCAGTTGTGATGACTTAAGTGAATTCCTTTCCACAATCAGAGCAGCTAAATGGCCTACCCAGTGTGAATTCACAGGTGTGCACACAGGCTGGATAGCTGAGTAAATACCACCCCCCCCCCAAAGTATATGCAAAAGGATGGCTTTTCCCCAGTGTGAGCCCGCTGGTGTATCAACAGGGTGAAATATTCACCGAATTTCTTCCCATGCATGCAGCAAGTGAAAAGCCTCTCTCCAATGGCAGCACACTTCTGTTTCTGCAGGGCAACCAAGAATTCATTCCCACATTCAGATGAAGTGAATGGCCTCTCAGTTCGGCGTGGTGACACTTTGACCCCCGGTAGACCAATCAAAGAAAGTGGATGCCTTTGCACGCCAGCTAATCACAGGGTGTAATGGGTTCCGCCCCAGCTACTCTGCGCATATGCTCAGAAATTCTCCCCCGTTCTGCACACGTGCACTTCCGGCATTCCCACGTGTAGCCTGTTCTCCAGGGATTGTGGGAGTTGTAGTCCCCATGAAGCCGCTGGAGCCTTGTTTCTGGAAGATAGATAAAAATGGTGGGGCAGAGTGTGGTGAGAACAGATTTTCCCATTCAGGATATATGGGCCATCACTCGATTTCACTGACACATGCAGTTAGACAAACAGATTTCTGACATAAGGAATATAGATTCAGCCAATAGTGCGCGGGGGGGGGAATGAATAAGGGATAGCAGATTTAAACCAGCGATGAGAAGAAACATACTTGTCTCAATGTCAACACAGTGTGGAGCTGCAGGAACACAGCAGGCCAGGCAGCATCAGAGGAGCAGGAAAGTTGATGTTTCGGGTTGAGACCCTTCTGAATTGGGGAGGGGGAAGGGAGGTGGGAAGTAGAGGGAGGAGGGGTGGGGCTGGGGGAAAGTAAGTGGGATGGTGATAGGTAAATGCAGATTGGGAGTGGTAGGCATTGGTCAGTGGGGAGGGTGGCGTGGATAGGTGGGAGAGAAGTTGGACAAGTTGTGTCAGGTGAAGGAGGCAAGAGGGAGGTTGGTTGGGCTGGGGGAAGGTAGGTGCAATGGTGATAGGTGGGTGCAGGTAGGGGGTAGTGGGGAATTGGTCAGTGGAAAGGGTGGGGCAGATAGTAGGGGCAGAAGATCAACAGGTTGTATCAGGTGAAGGAGGCAGGGATGAGAGGGAGGTTTGGACGTGGGATGAGGCTGAGGTTGGGGTGATTATAAACCTGATGAATTCTATGTTCAGGCTATTGGGCTGTCAGCTCCCGAGGTGGAATATCCGGAGACAATCCAACCCGAAGTGTCAACTTTCCTACTCATCTGATGCTGCCTGACTGGCTGTGTTCCTCCAGCTCAACACTATGTTGACTCTGACTCCAGCATCTGCAGTTCTTGCTATCTCCATTCTTGTCTCAAAGTGTTATGAATCTGTGGAATTCACTACCTGAACTTGTTGGATTCTATGATTCTGGATGAAATATAGTGAATGCCAGCACTGAGCAAATTCAATGAAGAGATACAGATTTTTAAATTTGTAATGAGTTAAAGGGTGATAGATAGCAGACAGTAAAATCCAGCTGAGGTTGATCTGATTTCAGTCAGTATCATATTAAATGATAGAGCAGGGTGAAATGAATGTTAAACCATTGTGAAGATAAACCTGATAATCAGCAGCTTCACGAAGGAGATTTTGGGAAAAAGCAGGATAGTCAGAAGGATTAGGATTCCAAACTTAGATAATGAGAAAGAACGTGCAAGATGGTGATTTATATTTTTAGACTGAGAAGTATATTCATTGTGTCCAGAATAATCTGTTATGAACCTCTTTCTTGTACTTACAATGATGCCTTTTATTAAGTCCTAGCCTTCTCTTGAACAGTTACTGGGAATTGAGAATGATTTTCTTTCACTCTCGTGTTGTGGGTTCTGAAGTTCAATTGAACAGTTCAATATGGGTTTCACAATCCCTGACATTGGTGTGGCAGGTGGTATTTGCTGAGGTGAGTGGCTGGAATGCACAGGTTTTCACGTGCTCCTCCCTCTTTTAATACTTGTTCTTCATCTGGGACTGTTTTTCGATGATGTTGCCTAGTGGATGAAAAATGAGGGGCCACAGATAGATCCTTGGAGGACACCCTAGGAATTGGGTTCAGGGAATCAGAAGTGGGTCAAATAGACAAAATGAGCAGTGATCAGGCATGACAGAGATAGGAGGGAAATAGAGAATAATACGAGTTGGGGTTCAAACAAAAACTTTAGAGGCAGTTTGGCCTGGTGAACATGGGGAAGGGAGGGATGCACCAGACGTAACTGATCAGGGGGTCTTACTCTGAGTGACAAAGTCCATCAGCTCCTCACTTGCTAACCTTGAGAATGGAGATGGGGAACGCCCTTCAATTTTGAATGGGAATGGACCATTCAGCCCCTGAGCCTGCTCCACCTTTCCATTGGATTATGGCTGATCATTATTTCCTACCATTTTCCCATTTCCCATTATGTCATTCATCTCAGGAATCTATTGCTTTATGATTGAACATCCTCAATAATTGACCTTCTATGAAGGTCAGGGTCCAGAATTCCAATGAGAGTTCCATCTGAGCGAAAAGGTCCTCCTCACCTTGGTCTTAAATGGCCTATTCCTTATTCTGAGATGATCTCCCCTAGTTCTAGACTCAACACAAGAGGGAGAAATTCAATCAACACCCATACTGAAAGGATCTTTGAAGTTTCAGTGAGTTCACTGCTTATCCTCCAAGTGATATAATCCCAGTTGATGGTAATAATGCAGAAATTAAATCTCAGAGTAGAATCTGGCTGGCTAGGTCATACATTTTACTTCTGAAATTTAGTTAGAATGATGGTTAGTCACTGGACATTTTCATATGAGGCTGCCAATGTTCTTTCACTAAAACACCAAAAGTTCATTGCTCTAAAGAGAAAATAGGCCCTGTATGTATGTGGCAATTTTGAATGACCTTAACATAAGCAGCCATTGAATCCATTTTCCCAGCAACATCTCAATCTCAATGAAGTATCGCTCCTATCATTTTTATTTGTTCATGTGATGTGGGTGTTGCTGGTTCTGCTGGCATTTATTGCCCAACCATAACTGCCCAGAAAAAAAGTGGTGGGCAACTGCCTTCTTGAATATTTGCTGTCTGTGGGGTGTTGGGTCACCCACAGTGCTAGCAGGAACAGAGTTCCATATGGTTCCAGTGATGGTGAAAAAAAGTGATTTCGTTCCAAGTCACAGTGCAGTATGCGTTGAGAGAGACATTACATTAAGTGTTGTTCCCATGCATGCCCTGTCTTTGTCAGTGTTCAAGGTCATGAGAAGATTGTTTTAGAGTAGCCTTGGTAAATTATTGTAGTGCAGCTTGGAGATGGCACATACTTTTGCAACTGTGCATCTGTGATGATGGAATGAATGTTGGAGCTTATTGTTGGGCTGCCAATCCAGCAGACTTCTGCATTTTGCAAATCACATACCTAAGTAATTTTTACAGTCCACCTTTATGTTTCCTGTGAGCTTTTATACATTTTCTCTTTTCCCCTTTCATCAATTTTTGGGCCGTCCTATGTTGGGTTATATAATGTTCCTGAATCGCTGGTTTCTCGCTTTTTCTTTACCAACGACTTCCTTTAATCCAGAGTAACCTATCAGTCCTTTCGTCAACCATAGCTGATTTAATTTTCCTGCTGCGTATTTCTGTCTTCAAGAAATATATAATTGTTCTAACCATCTGATACTTATTCAAATACTCACTATTACCTGTGTACTTTCAAATCATTTTGTGTATTTTGCCAATCCATCACAGCCAACTCGCCACTTCATCGTTTCCACTGTTCAGATTGAGATCATAATTCCATAATGAACTATATCACTTTCAAACTTGATTAAAATGCCACATTATGTTCAATATTTAACAAAGGCTCCTTGACAGAAAGGTTATTAATGATCCTTCGCTTCACAGAATACTCAACTAAAATGTAAATCAGATATGCTTCAGTACAAACTGCAGAAATTCAATTTCCACAACATCCGTGTTGACTCGGTTCACCCAGTGTGTACGGGAATTGAAGTTATCTGTTATTATTGTATTACGTATATTAAGCGGACGTCTAGTTGTCTGCCTTATATTTAAAAGGAATTGTTTGGGATATTTAGTAGGTTCAGTAGACTGTATGTTCAATGCAAAATCCAAATAATTATCTTTACCTGTAGAATTATCACCTAAAGTTGGGCTGGATGTTTTAACATGTTTATAACCTAGATATAATTAACTGCAAATTACAGCTCCTGAAATCACCCATGGACTTGCTGCAGTCTCTGCAGGTGAGCCATGATGTGGGATTTCTGAGTAAATCCTTTCCCACATTCAGAGCAGATGAATGACCTATCCCCAGTGTGAAGAAGCTGGTGTAGAGTGAGTTAGGATGATCTCTTGAACCTGTTTCCACAGTGAGAGGACCTGAATGGTCTCTCATCAATGTGAACACAGTGATAGACGATCAGCTCCCTGGAACCTTTAAAGCGCTTCTCACACTCTGAACATTTGAAAGGTCTCTCGTCAGTACGAACACGTTGACGGGACTGCAGATAGTGTGAACTTTTAAAGTATTTCCCAAAGTCTGTACTCTTCTCAGTATGAACCTGCTGGTGTGACATGAGGTGGGATGACTGAGTGAATCCAATTCCACATTCAGAGCAGGTGAATGGCCTCTCCCCGGTGTGTATACGCTGTGAACAATGAGTTGAGATGACCACTTGAAGCCAGCCCACAGTCAGAGCACTTGAACCATCTCACCTAAGTGTGGACATGCTGATGGGACATCAACTCGCTGGAACTTTTATAGCACTTCCCACAGTCTGGACATTTAAAAGGTCTCTGCTCGCTGTGACTAACTGGTGTCTCAGCAGGGTGGATAACTGAGCGAATCCCCTCCCACAAAGGGAGCAGATGAATGGCCTCTCCCCAGTGTGAGCACGTTGGTGAATTTCCAGCACAGAGTGGCAACTGAATCCTTTCTCACAGTTCACGCATTTCCATGGCATCTCTCCAGTGTGACTGCATTTATGGTTCTTGAGGACAGTTGATTGGCTGAAGCCTTTTCTGCACACAGACCATGTGTATTTGTTCTCCCCACAGTGAATGGTGCTTTAATCTTCCATGTTTAAAATCTGTTGATAGTTCAGTTGTGATAAATTGGGTGACTCCATCAGATCTAGGTGTGATGCTTGGTTTCAATATCCTGACTTCAAATTCTCCTCTTTGCATACCCTATTAATCAATTTAAACAGAAAAACGGAATGAGAGAAGCCACAAAGACATAAATTCAGGTTGTGAAATTGTACTGAGTGAACCAGACAGTATATAGGGTTGGCATTTTGCATAAGTGACCATGAAAGCAGCTGGATTGTCATAGAGACTGAACTGAAGCTATCAATCAGGTCAGCTCTGGGCATGCTCAAGACAATAGGACCTTTATGGAGTGAGAAAGAAAAGAGAGACATGGTAGGATTTTTCACTGGCTCAAAGACTCAGGGTAGCAAAACTGTGTAAATGTCATCACCACCAAGTTACACTCCAAGACGATTTGGCCTGACCTGTTTGACGTACAACAGTGGAGGATCAGAGATTTCCTTCAATCAACTATTAGGAGGATAAAAGTCAGTCCCTTCAGTCCTTGTTGCAAACTCCATTCCCCAGCCGCCGATTGAATCTCTCTCCCTGGGAACTGTCTAGCGCTGAAACAGACCGTTCAGGACTCTGGTACCATATTTTACCCCAAACTGAAAATCCAAGCGCGTGTCCGTACCGTCAGTAAAATTATCTATTTCGCCCCAGTCTCAGCTCATCTGTTTCTGAGACTCATCCCTTCCCTTATTATCTGTGGACATCAATACTAACGCCTCCCACATTCACCCACCCTGTAATTGAGATCAACCCCCCCCCCGCCCCCACTCACACTAACTCGTGCTGAGCAATCTCCAGTGACATCACAATATTCGCCCACAGGACGGTCGCGCAAGCGCTCTGCTGCCCTTTGACCTTATAAATATGGCGCCTCTGAAGCCCGCACTTTCCGTTCCCACAAATAGCGGCCGTAAACTTTGGGCCGCTTCCTTGGAGAAAGACGGGGATCGCCTAACGCGAGGCCTGTAGGGTCTTATTCGGGATTTGCGACCTGTACGAGATACTTGTGAAGTGTCTCCGTGTTTTTATCCCATAAAGGCTCCCACAGAACGTCTCCTTACCTCCCCTTTCAGGCGCAGATCGCAGCTGCCGGAGAAAGCAGCGCCATGTTTCTTACAGTCCCGATCAATGTGACATTTCGCCTGTCCAACATACATACCAAACTGCGCTTGCGTCTGAGTCCATCGTTGAGTACACAGAAAACATTCATAATTGCAAGGAGTGGGCATCTCCTATCTACTAACCTCATCCCGCCCCCTTGACCTATCCGTCCTCCGTGAACTGACCTATCTCCTCCCTAGCCCCCACCTACACGCACCTTCACTGGCTCCATCCCCGCCCCTTTGACTTGTCTGCCTCCTCTCCACCTATCCTCTCCTCTGTCCATCTTCTATCCGCCTCCCCCCTCTCCCTATTTATTTCAGAACACTCTTCCCCTCCCCCATTTCTGATGAAGGGTCTCGGCCCGAAACGTCAAGCTTTCCTGCTCCTATGATGCTGCTTGGCCTGCTGTGTTCATCCAGCTCCACACCTTGTTATTTCGGATTCTCCAGCATCTGCAGTACTTATTATCTCTGATATAATTGCAAGGAGTTGTGGCTTAGCGGACTGCCACTATCAACCGTTCTGGAACATGGAAAGAAATTTCTTATTCGAGTTGCGTATATTAATCGGAAATGTGTAAATCATCGTGATCTGCATCTCAATTATTTCTTAAAATCTCCAAAATATTTCCTGGATAGATTTAATTCTCTACAATGTAGTGAGAATGATCGGAACTTGTAAAACTTTTTGCTTAGTAGTTAGCAGGAACTGCAGATGGTGGAGAATCTGAGATAACAAGGTGTAGAGCTGGATGAACACAGCAGGCCAAGCAGCATCAGAGGAGCAGGAAGGCTGACGTTTCGTTTCCTGCAAAAATGTCATCCCGTATTCCCAGTTCCTTCACTTCCGCCGCATCTGCTCCCAGGATGAGCATTCCACTCCCATACGTCTCAGATGTCCTCATTTTTCAAGGACTGCAACTTCCCCCGCCTCAGTGGTCGAGAATGTCCTGGACCGTGTCTCCCGCATTTCCCGCAACTCATCCCTCACACACCCTCCCCGGCAATAACAACCAAAACAAAATCCCCCTCATCCTCACTTACCACCCCACCAACCTCCGGATCCAACGCATCATCCTCCGACACTTCCGCCATCTGCAATCTGACCCCACCACCAAAGACATTTTTCCCTCCCCACCCTTATCTGCTTTCCGGAGGGATCACTCTCTCGGGACTCCCTTGTCTGCTCCACACTCCCTTCTAGCCCCACCACACCTGGCAGTTTTCCCTGCAACTGCAGGAAGTGCTACACCTGCCCCCACACCTCCCCCCTCACCCCCATCCCAGGCCCCAAGAAGACTTTCAACATCAAGCAGATGTTCACCTGCACATCTGCCAATGTGGTATACTGCAGCCGCTGTTCCCGTTGTGGCCTCCTCTACATCGGGAAAACCAAGCGGAGGCTTGGGGGCCACTTTGCAGAACACCTATGCTCGGTTCGCATTAAACAACTGCACCTCCCAGTCGCGAACCATTTCAACTCCCCCTCCCATTCCTCAGACGACATGTCCATCCTGGGCCTCCTGCAGTTCCACAACGATGCTACCCGAAGGTTGCAGGAACAGCAACTCATATTCCGCTTGGGAACACTGCAGCCCAATGGTATCAATGTGGACTTTACAAGCTTCAAAATCTCCCTTCTCCCTACCGCATCCCAAAACCAGCCCAGCGTGTCCCCACCTCCCTAACCTGTCCTTCCTCCCACCTATCCCCTCCTCCCACCCCAAGCCCCACCCCCATTTCCTACCTGCTAACCTCATCCTGCCCCCTTGACCTGTCCGTCCTCCCTGGACTGACCTATTTCCCCGCTACCTCCCCACCTACACTCACCTTTACTGGCTCTATCCCCGCCTCTTTGACCTGTCCGTCTCCTCTCCAACTACCTTCTCCTCTATTCATCTTCTATCTGCCTCCCCCTCTTTCCCTATTTATTTCAGAATCCCCTTCCCCTCCCCCATTTCTGAAGAAGGATCTCTGCCCAAAACATCAGCCTTCCTGCTCCTCTGCTGCTTGGCCTGCTGTGTTCATCCAGCTCTGCACCTTGTTATCTCAAACTTTTTGCTTCTCCCCTTTCTGACCAGCGCTGAAGCGCTCACACCCCATCCACTCTGGTTGGAGGACTGGTCACTGCCCTCTCCTCCAATTCCACCCCTTCCTTCAATTGGCTGAGTTTATTTCAGATGCTACTCAGCAGCTGTGCATCAGAAGTATGTGAGATAACAAGGTGTAGAGCTGGATGAACACAGCAGGCCCAGCAGCATCATAGGAGCAGGAAAGCTGACTTTTCGGGCCTAGAGCCCATTTTTTTCTGAAGAAGGGTCTAGGCCCGAAAAGTCAGCTTTCCCGCTCCTCTGATGCTGCTTGGCCTGCTGTGTTCATGCAGCTCTACACCTTGTTATCTCAGATTCTCCAGTATCTGCAGTTCCTACTACATCAGAAGTTAGTTATGGGAGAATGAGGCAATCCTCCCTAATAAGGGAAGTCAGGGCGGCTCTCTTGCAATGCGGTGCTGGTGTCCCTCTTGGACCGAGAGGCCTGGGTTCAACTTCCATCTGTTGCAGGCCCGTGTAATAATATCTCTGAACATGTTGATTATGAAAAAAAAGGAAAGTCAAGGGAAGTTTGGCTGACTGCAGACGGCAGAGGTTGGGGACAAAGGGGTCTTTAACCTGATGGTAATGACTGATGAAGAAGAATCTGACGAAGAAGTGTTGGGACCTCAACCATTCACATTATACACTAATGGTCTTAATGAAGTAATTGAGGGGCATTGGGCAACGGCGTGGCAGATGAAATAAAAATGTGACATAGTGTGAGGTTTAGCACTTTGGCTGGAAGACTAGAGGCATAGACTATTTTCTAAATAGGGAAAGACTTTGGAACTCTGAAGCACAAAGGGAATTAGGAGTCCTAGTTTAAGCTTCTCTGAAGGTTAACGTATGTTCAGTTGATAGTTAGAAAGGCAAATATAATGTTAGGATTCATTTCAAGACAGCTAGATAGAATAGCAGAGACATACAGCTGAGGCTGTATAGGGCTCTGGTCAGACTGTGTTAGGGATATTACGAGCATTTTTGGGACTAGTATCTAAGGAAGGATGTGTTGGCATTGGATATTTACAGGAATAATCCCAGTGATGTAGGGCTTGTCATATGTGGAACAGTTAGAGAGTCATAGAGTTGTTTACTTGTACAGCACTGAAACAGACTATTTTTTCCAAGTTGTCCATGCCGACCAGATATCCTAAATTAATCTAGGCCCATTTGCCAGCATTTAGCCCACACCCCTCTAAAACCTTCCTAGTCATATACCCACTCAGTGCCTTTTAAATGTTGTAATTTTACCAGCCTCCACCCCTTCCTCTGGCAGTTCATTCGATGTTTATACCACCCCCTGTGTGGAAAAGCTGCCCCTTAAGTCCCTTCTTTATTTTTCCCCTCAATTCTTAAACCTACGCGCTCCAGTGCTGGACCCCCCATAACCTGGGGAAAAGAACTTGAATATTCACCCTCTCCACCCCCTCTTGATTTTATAAACCTGTATAAGGTTATCTCTAAATCGCTGCTGTAGGGAGAATAGCTCCAGCCTATTCAGCCCCTCTCTATAGCCCAAGCCCTCCAGCTCCGGCAATATCCTTGTAAATCTTTTCTACACCTTTTCAAGTTTAACAGTATTCCAAAAGTGACCTAACCAACTTAGGACTCTGGGTACTCGACGTTTGGAAGGATGAGTGGAGAATATTATTGAAACATAAATGATGCTGAAAGGCCTGGACAGATAGGATGTGGATAAAAATTTTCTCAGTAGGAGAGACTAGAACAGCACATCTACACAGCCTCCGTGTGCAATAAGGACACTTTATACCTGACAGAAGGTGGATATCTTCAGCTAGAGGGAACTGATTGTCTGATTGAGTGACAAATAAACTCCATGAGAACCTCACTTTTTGGAGTTGAGAATGGAAGCTGTATAAGGCTCTGGTCAGACTACATTTGGAATATTGTGAGCAGTTTTGTGCCCCAATTCTAAGGAATTATGTGTTGGCATTGGAGGTTTACAAGAATAATCCCAGTGATGAAGGGCTTATCATACAAGGAGGACTTGGAGACATTGGGTCTGTAATCAATGGAGTTCAGAAGGATTAGTGAGAATCCCATTGAAACGTAGAGAATACAGGGAGGCCAGGATGGAGTGGATGTGGAGAAGATCTTTCCACGAGTAGGACAGACTGGAATCCGAGGGTACAGCATCACAGTGAAAGAGCAACACTTGTAAAACTGAGATAAGGAGGAATTTCTTCAGCCTGACGGTGGTAAATCTATTGAACTCTTTGCCACAGAAGGCTGTGGATGCCGAGTCATTCAGTGTTTTTAAGACATACTGGTTCTTGATTTGTAAGGGTTTATGGGGAGAAGGGAGTAGAATGGAGTTGAGAAACAGATTAACTGAATGATGGAGTGGTCTTGATGGTCTGAATGGTCTACTTATGATCCGATATATTATCGCCTCATGATCTGCACACTCGGTTTCATTTGAAAACGAAAAATGGGGAATGGCATAGCAGCAAAGTAGTAAACTCATCATCATTGTTTGAGATTGAACTTTTCAGAATGAACACTTCCCAACACCAATATGAACTGCCCCCCTCTCTGTGCACTGAGCATTACTTCAATCAGGCATCCACCAATAGCTCCCAGCCTGGATTAATATTCAGCATGGTCTTATTTTGTGGTCTGCCCTCCTTTTCAGACAAGAGCATACTTTGCAGCAGAGTTGGGTTGTGAAACAACAATCAGTTTTATTGAGACAAAGTCAGTAGAATTTTATGTGCTGTCAGGCAAATGACAGTGATAAAGTCAGATACTTGGTTTACTTGGAACAAAAACAGAATTTGCTGGAAAAGCTCAGCAGGTCTGGCAGCATCTGTGAAGAAAACATCAGAATTAACATTTCGGGTCTAGTAAGCCTTCCTCAGAACTTGGTTTTAATTGGGTTATACTGCTTGTATTGATAACTAAATAGCAGAGAACTAAAATGACTTCTCATAGCTTTTGCAGCCTCCATCTTCAAGCTCTTTTTCTCTTGGGTCGCCAGTTTGTGATTCTGGTTGCTCTCCTCTGCATCAACATTTCTTGAAGTTGTTTTTAAAATCCTTGTTCTTATCTGAATAACCTCGCCGTGTGCTCAGTTATGGCTCATATGAACAGCACTCAGTTCACTTAACCAAGTGATGTTCTGCATATTCGTCGTTATTCTGTTTTCCTGGTCCCTCAGAGCTGCTACATCTGTTGTCATTTATTTCACTAACATTTCACTGTTCGCTAACAAAGCAGGTTCAAGAGTTATCTTCATCTTTCAGCTGCAGGAAGCTTTTTCAAACCTGACTTAAAATCCCAGGATCTCCAGCTTGGCATCTTTCCGATCTATTTTCTAAGGTTTGTTTATCTACTGTACTGCAAATGCAAAGTTCTAATGACAATCTGTTAGCTTCTAATAATCAAATTAAATGTTAAAGCTTATCTTGCTGTCAACCTAGTAAAATTTCGCATGAAGCCAGTAAAAGGGGGAGCTGGACCTGAGAATGGACAAGGATTGGAAGAATTTCCAATCCTTACATTTCATCTGTCTATTTAAAAAAGAAACTGAATATTTTGTCAAACACCGCCCCCCTGCACAATGCATGCACACATTTGATCAATTACAGTTTGTGGTGTTGATCCTTCCAATTGCTTCTACCTGGTGTATCCTGTAGGATTCAGCAGAGGTGGAGGCTGTCTTCTCAAGTTCCTGTTCTCACCGCTCAGATGATTTTGGTCTTCACCCAGAGTTTCAGACCCCCAGTGGGTCCCAGTAAAGACTGTTCCACCACTCCTTGTGCAGGGCCAGACACAGCTATTGTGGGACAGGGTTTTGTGGTGGGATATAGACGTGCTTAATAGAAACTGAAAGAACTGTGGATGCTGTAAATCAGGAACAAAAACAAAGCTGCTGGAAAAGCTCAGCAGGTCTGGCAGCATCCGTGAAGGAAAACACAGAGTTAACGTTTCAGGTCCGGTGACCCTTCCTCAGAACTGATAGTGGCTGGGAAAA
Organism: Ginglymostoma cirratum; assembly: GCA_024137785.1. Classification (NCBI taxonomy): domain Eukaryota; kingdom Metazoa; phylum Chordata; class Chondrichthyes; order Orectolobiformes; family Ginglymostomatidae; genus Ginglymostoma; species Ginglymostoma cirratum. Next base: position 2,355,043 of record JAHRHZ010000110.1, on the reverse strand, counting down.
CGTCAGTTTATATGCAGAAGATAGAGCGATGGGTGGGGTAGGGAGTAAATGATAGGATACAGTCCAAAGAGAGAGGAAGATAGGTGGACAGACAAAGGAGTTGCTAACGATCAGGCTGGGAGGGTGAGTAGTTGTTAATGGGGACTGTTACTGACTAACAACAGGGGGTGTGTAATGGCAGGCTATGTGGTAACAAGGCCTGGTGTGTGGGATAGGGGGCTGGGACATGGGAGAGTTTAGGCCCTAAAATTATTGAACTCAATATTGATTCCGGAGGGCTGTAGGGTCCCCACGCAGAAATTTTTGTTCCTCCAGCTTGCGTTGGGCTTCGCTGGAATACTACAGCAAGCCAGAGACACAGATGTTGGCCAGGGAGCAGGGTGGTGCGTTAAAGTGGGAGGCAACAGGTAGTTCCGGGTCTTTTTTGCGAGCAGAACGTAGATGTGCTGTGAAGCGGTCGCCAAGACTACGCTTCGTGCTTTGTCAGATCTCCCTCGGTTTGGAGGTGAAAATAGGGAGAAGGAGGAAGAGCTTTGTACAGAATTAACACTTCCTCGTCCCCCTCCTGTAGCAGCATCTCATCATAGGCCAAACTCTACCACAGATCTGTTTGGTGGAATTCAGTGTTGTTTTATAAGCCCGCGGATACAAGATCTGTCACTCTGTTTAAGGCAGCAGCAATCTCCTGTAGTGCTGTAGTCATGGCTTGCATGGACCCATTGAAGTACCATGCTTCAAGCTTCATGAGGTAGCCATAATCTCTATGACATACAGACTCTGGAACCTCCTCTGTCGTTAAGACCCTATGCACTCCTTGCACTCCTCCAATTCGCTTTTCTGTGTTCCCTTTCTGATCCACCAGCTGGTTGGAGCTGCCCATGGTCTGCAATTCCCTCCCTAAACCTTTCTGTCCTCCTGTAAGATGTATCTTAAAATCGATCTCTTTAATCAACGTTTCGATCGTCTGAGAAGCATCTTAGTGGATTTGACAATATGAAAGATTCAATAGAATGCAATTAGTTGTTGTTATTGCCGTGCATTAGGAGAAGCAGGAATGACACATTCCTTCAGAGAGTGTAGGAACTGCAGATGCTGGAGAATCTGAGATAACAAGATGTAGAGCTGGATGAACACCAAGCAGCATCATAGGAGCAGGAGAGCTTACTGCTTGGCCTGCTGTGTTCATCCAGCTCTGCACCTAATGACACATTGCTTCCTCGCCTCAGAACGAACGCTCACGCCTAGAGATAACGAACGACTGCAAAAAAAGAGCTGCGCATGCTCGAGCTCATGTTTGCGCCCGGGTGATTGATGTCAGCGCGGGACCAATAGAAGGTAAGACGGCGAGCCGGTGGGCCGGGCTTCGAACCAGACCAACCAATCAGTGAACGAGGGGGCCGGACAAAAGTAACCCACGTGATCGTCCCCGCGCGCGGGGCTGTATCATTGTGAGAGATAGGAGGAACTGCAGGTGAAGAAGGGTCTAGGTCCGAAACGTCAGCTTTCCTGCTCGGCTTGCTATGTTCATCCAGCTCTACACCTTGTTATCTCTGTATCGTTGTGACCAACTTTGGGAGTGTGTGGAAAGTGCAGGGTACGGTAAAGAAATATACAGCAGAAAGCAGGAGGGAAATGGTGCTAGTATGAACTGATAGGTTTCACAAAAACTTGGTGCATGTCGGAAAGCACAAATTTAAAACTCTGAGTCCCGCATTTGCAGCAAACGGGGAAATGTCTCAGATAGCGAATAGCCTGGTGTCCGCCGCCATCTTTATTGGGGTCAATGATCCGCGGGACACATGCGCGGCCGCCAATTTCGTGCTTGTTGGGCGGGGGTTGGGGGCGGAGAGCTACAACAGGACGCATGCGCAGCGTTCCCCACCAGCGGGGGATTTACACGTAACCAAATTTAAACCAAGAGAAATGCTTGTTTCTTTTGGATTTCTTTCCCACATTGTAGGATCATAACAGCTAACACTGGTCTGATTCACCACCGTGCTTTCTGATTACATCTTTGAGAATATCTAATTTCCTCACTCTCCAGTAATGCGTGTATATTAGCTCTGTTTAGTAATTTACTATTACTTCCACAGACTTTTTGTAAATGAGTCTTCCACTGTTGCCAACCCCTGACCATGTACGCTCTCTTTCCAGATTCATTTTCTTTACAGTGTCTTTCGCAGTCTGGAATTCATTTCCCTTCAGTTTCTGACTATAAAATTCTGCACTATTTTCATTCCCTGCAATTCATTTTGCACTCCCTGAAACATGACCTCTGTTTCTTCCTCCAGCGTTACCATTGCCAAAGCCTTGCTGCCTATGGAAAAGGTGATGTTTGACCTTCTTGTACTGCTGCAGTTCGTGTGTTAAAGGCGCTCCCACAATGCGGTTAGGTAGGAAGTTACAGATCATTCACTCAGCTATAGTGAAGTGTTGTTGATATATGTACAAATCAACAAGTTTATATTTTCATTATGTTTATCATTTCACAAAAATATTATCAAGAAACTTTTAACATAAGGCCACAGATGTAAATATTAGGTCAGGTGACCAAAAGCATTACCAAACAAGCAGGTTTTCAAGAAAATATCTTACAGGAGGAAAGCAGAACTGAGAGGTTTGGGGTGGGAATTCCAGGCAGAGTTGCCTTGGCAACTGTAGAAATAGCCACCAATGGTGAAGCAATGAATAAATGCATTGCTGGAGTCTGAAACTAAATGAGTTGTCAAGGTCTCAAAAGTTGCATGGTGCAGGGATATAGGAATGGTCACAGCCAGGAATTAAAACAACTGAGAATTTTAAAAGGATTTTTCTTATAAATAGGAGCCTTTGTAATTCAGGAAACACAGCTGTGATGGGTGAACAGGTTTTGGTACGAGTGAGCACGTGGGCAGCAGAGTTTCAGATATCTTTTGAGATTACAAGGAGGTTGAATGTGGGAGGTTAGCCAGGAGTGTGTTTGGATAATTAAGTCTGGAGGTTACACAGGAATGGATGAGAATCTCAGTTAATGAGCTGAGACTAGCGTGGAATCAGGTGATGTTACTGAAGTGGAAATAAGTGTACCTTGTGCAGGACTGAGCTGTCACTTTCACCTCACATCTGGAATTCTTCAGTGTCAATTTGTGAATTGCGTCTGTAACAAGGTCAGGAGCTGAGCAGTCCTGGCAGAACGCAAACTGAGCCCTCCTGTTTCTCAGCTGCCAGGAGGTGACATTGTCCAAAAACCCCATGTTAGATTTCACTTGTACATTGACATTGCCCAGCTCGAGCTCACCACTGTTACTCAATTATCAAACTGTTCATCACGCTTCCAGTACTGGATGACTAGAAATTTCCTCCTGTGAAACGTTGGGATGGTTAAAACTATGGCCTTCATTTGCTGTTACAAACTACTTCCCCTCACGAAGTCAGGCCCCCTCACTGGGAACTATATGAGACTGAACCACACTCTTCACAATGTTAGTCTCATATCTGACCCAAGCTGAAGCTTCTGACCACACATCTACTCAATCACAAAGACCAGAAATTTCAGTCTCTGAAATGTTGCTTGTCTTTGCCTCACCCCAGCTCATTTGCTATTGAAACACTCGTTCCTGTCTGTGCTGCCTTAAATGCGACCATTCCAAATCTAACTCGATACCCTGACTGATCTCAAATCTGGTCCTACACTCTCCCATGATGGAAAACATCTTCTCAGCATTTACCCGTCAGAGCCCTTAATCCTGTATGTTTCAAATGGGTCATCTCTCACTCTTCCAAAATCCAGTGAGTAGAGTCCCAACTTATTTAGCCTTTGCTTAACAAGTAATGCCTAAAAACCAGGGATCATCCTAGTGAATCTTCTCTGAAATGCCTCCAATGAAGCAAAGTGTTTCTTTAAATAACTGGACCAAAACAGCTCACATTACTTCAAATGTGGTCTCACCAGTGCTTTGTACAGTTGCCGTGACACTTCCCTACTCTTATTCTCCAAACACCTTGAAAAAGGGACAACATTCCATTATCCTTCCTGATTATCTCTCGCAACTCTGTGCCAACTTTCTGTATTTCCTGCAAAATTACCCCTATCCCTTTGTCCCTCAGTCTTCAAACGCTATTGGGCACACGTGCGATCATTGATAACAAGGTGTGGGGCTGGATGAACACAGCAGGCCAAGCAGCATCATAGGAGCAGGAAAGCTTGACGTTTCGGGCCGAGACCCTTCATCAGAAATGGGGGAGGGGAAGAGGGTTCTGAAATAAA
>JAHRHZ010000110.1:2307141-2350397 GCA_024137785.1 Ginglymostoma cirratum | reverse complement strand
GGGAGGGGGGGGAGGCGGATAGAAGATGGATAGAGGAGAGGATAGGTGGAGAGGAGGCAGACAAGTCGAAGAGGCGGGGATGGAGCCAGTAAAGGTGAGTGTAGGTGGGGGGGTTTAGGGAGGAGATAGGTCAGTCCAGGGAGGACAGACAGGTCAAGGGGGTGGGATGAGGTTAGTAGATAGGAGATGGGGATGGGGCTTTTGGTGGGAGGAGGGGATAGGTGAGAGGAAGGGCAGGTTAGGGAGGCGGGGACGAGCTGGGCTGGTTTTGGGATGCGGTTGGGGGAGGGGAGATTTTGAAGCTTGTGAAATCCACATTGATACCATGGGCTGCATGGTTCCCAGGCTGAATACGATTTGCTCTTCCTGCAGCCTTCGGGTGGCATCGTTGTGGTATTGCAGGAAGCCCAGGATGGACATGTCGTCTGAGGAGTGGGAGGGGGAGTTGAAATGGTTCGCGACTAGGAGGTGCAGTTGTTTGTTGCGAACTGAGCGCAGGTGTTCTGCAAAGCGGTCCCCAAGCCTCCGCTTGGTTTCCCCGATGTAGAGGAGGCCACAACGGGTACAGCGGATGCAGTATACCACATTGGCAGATGTGCAGGTGAGCATCTGCTTGATGTGGAAAGTCTTCTTGGGGCCTGGGATTGGGGTGAGGGAGGAGGTGTGGGGGCAGGTGTAGCACTTCCTGCGGTTGCAGGGAAAAGTGCTGGGTGTGGTGGGGCTGGAGAGGAGTGTGGAGCAGACAAGGGAGTCATGGAGGGAGTGGTCCCTCCGGAAAGCAGACAAGGGTGGGGAGGGAACACTGTCTTTGGTGGTGAGGTCGGATTGCAGATGGTGGAAGTGTCGGAGGATGATGCGTTGGATCCGGAGGTTGGTGGGATGGTACGTGAGGACGAGGGGGATTCTTTTTTGGTTATTATTGTGGGGACGGGGTGTGAGGGATGAGTTGTGGGAAGTGCAGGAGACACGGTCGAGGGCGTTCTGGACCACTTTGGGGGGTGAAGTTGCGGTCCTTGAAGAATGAGGACATCTGAGATGTGCGGGAGTGGAATGCCTCATCCTGGGAGCAGATGCGAAGGAATTGGGAATAGGGGATGGCATTTTTACAGGAAGGTGGGTGGGAGGAGGTGTATTCCAGGTAGCTGTGGGAGTCAGTGGGCTTGAAATGGACATTGGTTTCTAGGTGGTTACCCGAGATGGAGACAGAGAGGTCCAGGAAAGAGAGAGAAGTGTTGGAGATGGTCCAGGTGAACTTCAGGTTGGGCTGGAAGGTGTTGGTGAAGTGGATGAACTGTTCGAGCTCCTCATGGGAGCACGAGGCGACGCCAGTACAGTCATCAATGTAACGGAGGAAGAGGTGGGGTTCAGGGCCAGTGGAGGTACGGAAGAGGGATTGTTCCACGTAACCTACAAAGAGGCAGGCATAGCTTGGGCCCATGCGGGTACCCATGGCCACCCCCTTTGTCTGTAGGAAGTGGGAGGAATTGAAAGAAAAGTTGTTGAGGCTGAGGACGAGTTCGGCTAAGCGGATGAGGGTGTCAGTGGAGGGGGATTGGTCAGTTCTGTGGGACAGGAAGAAGCGGAGGGCCTTTAGGCCATCTGCATGGGGAATACAGGTGTATATGGACTGGACGTCCATAGTAAAAATGAGGTGTTGGGGACCGGGGAATTGGAAGTTCTGGAGGAGGTGGAGGGCGTGGGTGGTGTCACGGACGTAGGTAGGGAGTTCCTGGACCAAGGGGGTGAAAATGGAGTCTAGGTAGGTGGAGATGAGTTCAGTGGGGCAGGAGCAGGCGGAGACAATGGGTCGACCAGGGCATTCAGGTTTGTGGATTTTGGGAAGGAGATAGAAACGGGTGGTGCGGGGCTGGGGAACGATGAGGTTGGAGGCGGTGGGTGGGAGGTCACCTGAGGTGATGAGTTTGTGGATGGTTTGGGAGATGATGGTTTGGTTCTCGGGGGTGGGGTCATGATCCAGGGGGCGGTAGGAGGAGGTGTCGGAAAGTTGGCGCCTGGCCTCAGAAATGTAGAGGTCAGTGCACCATACTACAACTGCGCCTCCCTTGTCCGCGGGTTTTATGGTGAGGTTGGGATTGGAGCGGAGGGCTGCACGTTCTGCGGGGGAGAGGTTGGAGTGTTTGAGAGGGTTAGAGAGGTTGAGGTGATTGATGTCTCGACGGCAGTTGGAGATCAAGAGGTCGAGGGAGGGTAGGAGGCCTTGGGGTGGTGTCCAGGAGGAGGGCTTGTGTTGGAGGTGGGAGAAGGATTCAGTAGAGGGAGGGTTAGATTCACGGTTGGAGAAGTAAGCGTGGCGGCGGAAAAACTGCTCAGTGTCCAAGCGTGAGCGGTATTCGTTGATATGTGGGTGGAGGGGGACAAAGGTGAGCCCTTTACTGAGGACTGACCGTTCGTCCTCAGTAAGGGGGAGGTCTGGGGGAATGTGGCCTCCTCTATGTCGGGGAAACCAAGCGGAGGCGAGGGGAAAGGTTGAGAAGGGAGTACATCTATTGTAGATGGATGTTCTCAATGTGTATCAGCTACGCCCAAGTTACATGAAATATTAATGTAAAAAAAACCCTAACCATGCAACTAAAACTCTCTTCCTACAAACTATTCTGTTAAATCTCCTCTGCCCCCTCTCAGGGACCCCCTCATCCTTCACAATGTGTGGTGATTTCACGTTTGCACAGACTCAGCTAATCTCTGTTCTTGTGTGTGATGTCATCATGCTGTGTCGATCTCACTGTCTGTAAGGGTCGTAGATGCAGAAATCCTCATAACATTTAAGACATGTTTAGATGCACACTTGTGATGCCAAAGCAAAGAACTCTATGGGCCAAGTGCTGGAAAATTAGATTAGAATAGTTAGGTGGTCATTTTTAACTGGAGCAGACTTGATGGTCCACAGAGCTTTTTTCTGTATCGTAAGCCATGTTGGCTTATGACATGAAGCCAGTTGATAAAAGGAGATATTAGAATAGATGACTCATGATTGGTCGATGTTTTGGGAGGAAAGTGAGGTGCAGAGATGGAGCGGTCTGGCAGGAAATTCTGGAGCTTGAAGCCCAGGAAATTGAAGGTGCCACCGTCAAGTGAAGAAATAAAATGAGGTGTCATCAGAAGGATGGTATAAGAGGAAAGCATACATCGTAGAGATGAGAGAGGCTGGAGTTTGTTTGAGACAGGGAGGGCTGTGAGGCTGGTGAAGATTACAAAAATAGGGGCAAGTGTGAGGTTGGAGGAGGTTACAGAAATCATGAGGATTGTGATGCTGGAGGCGATTTGAGGAAAAGGAACGTTTGTGAGGGTAAAGACAATTAGAGTTAGGGAGGGTTTTAAGGGCTGGAGGAATTTGCAGAGACGGTGAGAGTTCTGAGGCTAGGGGAGGATTCCAGTGGTAGGCAGGTAGTGAGGCTGGAGGGGGATTCCCGTGAGAGGGCAGGTGGTGAGGCGCGAGGGCGGATTATCGTCCAAACAGCACAGTGGTGTACTTCCAGCACGTAGACTGCTGCAGTTAAAGAGGTAGTTGATGACCACTTTCCCTAAGTCAAATAAAGAGGGACAATCAATCTTAGTCTGGGCCGCATAGACCACACCCCATGTGTAAATTAAAATTATGGTGTGTTTCTGGTTTGGAGAGAATTACCAGAACATCTCTCACTTCTCCTTGGGGCTGAATAGGTTAAGCAATGATTTAGCCGAGTTGTAGATTTGTTTCCAGGATGTTAGTTTGCAAAGAGGGAGAGAAATTATTAACATTGTGACAATGTTTGGTAACTGCAGAATACAACTTTCAGACAATTGGCAAATAATGCAGGGTGAAAATGTGAAGATTACTTGACTCAGCAAGTTCCCAGGAGTTGGAACAGTCTGAATGGCAGCTGGATACAGATTCAGCAGTTATTCTCAAATGAGATTTGGAATTTAACTTTTCAAGAAATGACTAGGAGTGCTATGGACAAATGGCAGGGGAATGGATCAGATTTGCAGCATCTCTAGAGTGAGAGTGAAGCCTTTGACAGGGTTCCACGTGGTATTCGGGTAAAGCTTGCCAATCGGAAACAAAATAGGTTTAATGGTAGGAGATGGAGCATGGTGCTAGAGGGTTTTTTCAGTCAGGAGGTCTGTGACCAGCAGTGTTCCACAGAGATTGGTACAGGGTCCACTTTTGTTTCTCATTTATATTAATATTTTGTATGATAATTTAAGGGGTAAAGTTAGTAAGTTTGCAGATGATAGTAAAGTTCGTGGTATAATGTGTAGTGAAGGTCATCTCGGTTGATAATGTGATCTTGATCAATTGGGTCAATGGATTGAGGAGTGGCAGATGGAGTTCAATTTGGATAAATGCGAGGTATTGCATTTTGATAAGATAAACAAGGGTAGGACTGATACAATTGATGGTTGGACCCTAGGTAGTATTGTAAAACAGAGGTGCAGAGGTTCAGGTACATAATTCTTTGAAATTTATGTCAACAGGTAGACAGCATGGTTAATAAGTTGTTTAGCACGTTTGCCTTCATTGCTCAGACTTTTGAGTATAGGAGTTGGGATGTCATGTTGAGGTTGTGCAGGATGTTGGTGAGGCCTCATCTGAAGTAATATGTGCACTTCTGGTTGCCCTGTAACAGAAGATATTATTAAACTGGAGGACGTTCAGAGAAGACTTACTGGGATGTTGCCAGGAATGGAGGGCTTGAATATCGAAATAGACTGCATAAACTAGGTCTTTTTCCACTGGAGCATAGGAGATTGAGGGGTGACCTTAGAGGTTTATAAAATCATGAGGGGCACAGATTATGTGAATAGCAGGGTCTTTTCCCCAGGTTGGGGGCTTGCAAGACTAGGGGGCATAATTATACAGTGAGATGAGAGATTTTAAAAAAGACTTGAGGACTGCCTTATTTTTACTCAGCGGCTCGTGTGGAATGAATTTCCGGAAGAGGAGATGGATGCAGGTACAGTCACATCATTTTATAAGACATTTATGTAAGTACATGAATAGGAAAGGTTGGGAGGGATATATGCTAGGTGCAGACATGTGGGATTAGTTAAATATAAAACTTTTATATTTAATATGAAACTCAAAGTTCTAAATTGGAGTCAGGCCAACTTTGACAGTACAAGGCGAACTTTCAAAAGTTGATTGAGAGAGGCAATTCGCAGGTAAAAGGATGGTTGGAAAGTTGCCTTCAAAAATGCGATAGGAGAGTCCAGAGACAGTATGTTTCTGTACATGTGAAGGACAAGGCTGGTAAGTGTAGGGAATATTGGATATCTTGAGAAATTGAGTCTCCAGTCAAGAAAAAGAAGGCAGCACATGTCAGGTATAGACAGCAGGAATCGAGTCAATTCTTTGAGGAGTATAAGGGCAGTGGGAGTACACTCGAGGGATATCAGCAGGGCAAAAAGAAGACTTGAGATATCATTGGCAAATAGGGTTAAGGAGAATCCAAAGAGATCCTTAAACTGCATGAAGCACAAAACAGCAATTAGGGAGAAAATGGCCCCTTAAAGATCAACAAGGCCATCTGTGTGTGGAACCGCAGGAGATGGGTGAGATAGTAAACACGTTTTTCTCATTAGTATTTACTGCGGTGAAGAATATGGAAGCGAAAGGACTTGGGGACATAAATAATGATGTCATGAAAAGTGTACATGTTACAAAGGAGTAGGTGCTGGATATCTTAAAACGCTTAGAAATGGCTAAGTCCCCGGCACCTGATCAGGTGTTATCCACAAACTCTGGGGGAAGCTAGGGAGATAATTGCTGGGCCCCTTGCTGAGGTATCCGTATCATTGATAGCCACTGGTGAGGTGCCAGAAGACTGGGTGGCTAATGTGGTGCCATTCTTTAAGAAAGGTGGTAAGGAAAATCCAGGGAACAGTGAGTTCCAGACCAGTGAGTCTGATGTCAGTGTTGGGTGAATTGTTGGAGGGGATTCTGAGGGACAGGATTTGGATGTATTTGTAAAAGGAAGGACTGATTAGGGATAGTCAACCTGGCTTTGTGAGTGGGCAATCATGTCCCATAACTTGATTGGGTTTTTTGTTTGAAGAAGTGACAAAGAAGATTGATGAAGGCAAAGCAGTGGACATTGGTGAATGTCTTGCTGAAGTCCATATAGATAAAGCTCCACATGATAGACTGGTTAGCAAGATTAGATAAAATGGAATCCAGGGAGAGTTAGCTATTTGAAACAAAATTGGCTTGAAGGTCGGAGACAGGAGCATGGTGGAGGGTTGTTTTTTTCAGTCTGGAAGACTATGAACAGCAGTGTGTTGCAAGGATCGGTGCTGGGTCCACTGCTTTTTGTCATTGATATAAATCATTTGGAATGAATATTGGAGGAATGGTTAGTAAGTTTGCAGATGACACTAAAATTGTTGGTGTAGTAGACAGCAAAGTTTACCTCCAAGTACAATGGGAACTTGATCAGATGGGTCCATGGGCCAAGGAGTGACAGAAGTAAGTTTAGTTTAGATAAATGTGAGATATTGCATTTTGGTAAGGAAAATCAGGGCAGGACTTAAACACTTAATGATGAGGCCCTGGTGACTGTTACGCAACAGAGACTCCTTGAGGTGCAGGTGCACAGTTCCTTGAAGGTGGCTTGCAGGTACAGAAGGTAGTGAAGATGATGTTTGCTATGCTTGCATTTATTGGTCAGTGCATTGAGTATAGGAGTTGGGAGGTCATGTTATAGGCTGAACAAGACATTGATTATGCTGCTTTTAGAATACTGTGTTCAGTTCTGGTCTCCCTGCTATAGGAATGATGCTGTTAAACTTGGCGGGGTGCAGAAAAGATTTACAAGGATGTTGCAAGAGTTGGAAGTTTCGAGCTGTAGGGAGGGGCTGAATACGCTGAGGCTATTTTCCCTGGAGCATTGAAGGCTGAGAGGTGACCTTATAGAGGTTAATAAAGTTATGGTGGGCATAGGGTGAATAGCCAAGATTATTTTCCCAGGGTAGGGGAGACTAGGAAAAAACACATTGGTTTAAGCTGAGAGGGAAAGTTTTAAAAGGGAAAGCGGGTGGTGCCTGTGTAGAATGAGCTGCCAGAGGAACTTGTGGAAGCTGGTACAATTACAACATTTAAAAGGCATCTGGATGGGTACGTGAATAGGAAGGGGTTAGAGGAATATGGGTCAAATGCTTGCAAATGGGATTAAATTAATTTAGGATATCTGGTGAGCATGGACAACTGGGACCAAAGGGATTGTTTCGTGCTGTACAACTCTGAATAACAATTTTTTGTTTTCATTTCAGATTTCCACAATTTTACTTCTGCACTATTCTTAGTCTTTCAGAGGGATCGAAAGATTGAGTTACAGATCTATACGATGCCTGTCATTCCTGGCTCTTCCACCTCTCTCTTTCGGTAGTTTTGTGCAAACACCGACTGCATCCCTTACCTGGAGGATATTTGTGAATGAATTTGTTCTAATGATAATCCAGCATATTCCCCAAGTGTCACTCCATAAATGTCCAGAGGATTTCTCTCAGTTTCACAATCTGTGTGTATTCTTCTGGTTTCTCACTCGCTGCACTTACTTTCTGTTTGAAAGCTTAGTCTGCAATTGGAGAATTCAAACCGTTCCACATCCAGATCAGACAGTCACTTTGTTTATCACAACCCAATTATCTCAGGATTTTGAACATTGAAGGAAAAAGCAGCACTCACACTGGGGAGAAACTCACATGGTCTGTGTGTTGAAGAATCTGTGAAGATTCATCTGAAATGTCCAAACACCAGCACAGTGACACTGGGGAGAGACTGTGGAAATGTACGGATTGTGGGAAAGGATTTCTTTACCCGTCCCAGCTAAAAACTCACCGACAGAGTCACACTGGGGAGAAGCCATTCACCTGCTCTGATTGTGGGAAGGGATTCGTTTCGCCATCCAGGCTACTAATACACCAGCGAGTTCACACTGGAGAGAAACCATTCACCTGCTCCGATTGTGGGAAAGCATTCACTCAGACAACAAATCTACGAACGCACCAGAGAATACACACTAGAGAGAGACCATTCACTTGCTCTGATTGTGGGATGGGATTCACTCAGTCGTCTAACCTGCTTAAACACCAGCGAGTTCACACTGGAGAGAAACCATTTACTTGCTCGGAATGTGGGAAGGCATTCACTCAGACAACTCAACTGCTGATACACCAGCGAATTCACACTGGAGAGAGACCATTGACCTGTTCTGTGTGTGGGAAAGGCTTTGCTGACTCGAATTCCCTACTGATACACCAGCGAGTTCACTCGGGGGAGAGACCATTCATCTGCTCCCAGTGTGGGAAGGGATTCACTTGCTCATCTAACCTAGTGAGACACCAGAGCGTTCACACTGGGGAGAAACCATTCACCTGCTCTAAATGTGGGAAAGCTTTCACTCGGTCATCCTACCTTCTGGAACACCAGCAGGTTCACGCTGGGGAGAGACCATTCACGAGCTCTGAGTGTGGGAAAGCATTCACTCAGTCATCCAAACTGTGTTAACACACCAGTGAGTTCACAAACTGCAGTTGAAGGATTTTGCTGTCACTCTCACTATCAAATGAACCATGGTTTTGGGCTGTTTGTACTGATGTTATTAATCCCTGCTCAGTTAAAGGTGCTGGTATTGTGGGTAAAATGTTAATAATAGTTGTGTATCTGTAAGGTAGAACGTGGAAATAGTCACATTGTCACCATACATCGACACGTTCACACTGACTAAAGACTATCCACCTGCGCAGTATGTGAGAAGGGATTTCCTGGTTCCTCAGGACTAGTTAACTATCAGCAAATTTCTGAGGAACTGTTGATTGGTTTTTAATTCTGCTGTTGGCTATATCCAAACCATGTGTTTTGGGCTTGTTTCTGGAGATCATAGAATCCCTCCAGTGTGGAAGCAGATCATTTGGCCTATCAAGTCCACACTGAACTTACGAAGGTGTCCTACCCAGACCCACACCCAATCTCAGTAACACTGCCTTTAACATGGCTAATCCACATAGTCTACACATACCTGGGCACTATGGGCAATTTAGCATAGTCAATCCCCACCCTAACCTGTGCATCTTTAGTCTGTGGCAGGAAACCAGTGCGCCTAGAGGAAACCTGCACCAGGAAACTGCCCAGAGGAAACCTGCACAGACACAGAGACTGTGCGAGCTACACACAAACAGCAGCCTGAGGCTGGAATCAAATGCAGGAATAGAAACAGTAAATATCCATTCAGCCCTTTGACCTTGTTCCTCCTGTCATCTACCTCAGTTCTACCTTCTCAAATTATCCCCATTTCCCTCATTTCTGATGTACAAAAATCTAACAATGCCTGATTTGGAAACACTAGATGACCAAGAATCTGCAGCTCCTTGGAATAGAGAATTCCACAGATTTACAGTGGTGCAAGTGAAGAAATTGCTCCTCGTCTTATTCTCCCCCTTATTCTGAGACAGTTACCCCACGGCCTAGATTTCCCAGCCAGAGGAAACATTTACTCAGCATTGTTCCTATCAAGCATCTTCAAAAAAAAATTCAATTAGATCACTTCTATTACTCTATATCCCCCAGGTTGCTCGTCAGTTAGTTCAGTTGGCTGGATGTCTGATTTACGATGTGCAGTGGTACCAACAGTGTGGGTTCAATTCCTTCACCAGCTGAGATGACCATGAAGGACTGTCCTTCTTGACTTCTTCCCTTGCCTGACTCTCAGGTTAGCCACCATCATTTGTCTGTCTCGAATGAGAGACAGCCTGGTTGTCCAGTAGCACTATGGTGACTTTGATTTTATCCCACAGAATATAAGCCCTGTTTACTCAATTTCTTCTGCTCAGAGATCCCCCTCTTCCCAGCAACCAGTCTGGAGAACCTTTGTTACACTCACTCTAGATCATGTTAATTCAGTCATCAGAAACTGCTGACAGTACTCCAGGGGAGTTCACTCACATTCTTCAAAGCCCTTTGTAATAAAAGCTTACTGACTACTCAGTTGCTGAATCTTCTGTTACGTTCCTTCATATATGTCCAAGGGTACCTGGTCCCTCTGGTGACGTTTCCACACTCAACATTCATGATTAAAATGTCAGGGGCAATAACTGTGTCATGCATTTTGTCCGAGAGCACGTGCTGGTAATGCTGTTCACATTTTGCTGTCTCTGGGTCTGACTTTTGTTTCTTGTCCGAGCCCATTTGTTTATTAACTTCTCGTTATAGACAATGTTGCCTTGTACCATCATTGTGATGGACTTTGAATTTTGTCATTTAGTCACTCCAGCCTCTGAACTGCTTGCAAAAATATTATTCTTTCATACAAACATGCTAGTTAGGAGCAAAGTCAGAAGTCAAACAATACCCGATTATAGTCCAGCAGGTTTGTTTGCTGTCAGAAGCTTTCAGAGTGCTGTTCCTTCATGAGGTGACTCCACCTGCAGAAGGAGTAGCTCTCTGAAAGTTTGTGATTTCAAATAAACCTGTTGGACTATAATCTGGTGTCATGTGACTTCTGACTTTGTCCACCCCAGTCCACGATCGGCACTTCCATATCATATTTCGCAGTAGGAATTGACCATTCGCCATCACGCCTGCACTCCACTCTCCTTTTCTGTGACACAGTCCTAGTTTATAAACTATTCAATACTAATACCATCCAGTTCAGGTAAAAGGCTGGCAACATGCATTTTTCACTAAATTTCTCTTCCAAAACGGTTTGTCTTGCTGAGTGTTTCCAACACTTTCTGTTTTGAGACTGAATTTCCAACATCTGCAGAATCTCGATTTTTGGTTCACTGTGCATTCGTCTCCTCAGACTGTCCCAATTAGGAATACATGGAGCTGTGAAAGAATGAGACGTCAGTGACTGTCATCCCATTCAACAAAAAAAAATCTGTCAGGTAATCAATCAGGGTACTTTTAATCGTTACATCTGGACTCCAATCCACAAATTTTGCCAGCAAAATAAAGGTGATTTTCCTTCCTTGGGGTATGAAAGATGCTAATATCTGACCTGTGCACAGAAAAATGTGCTGATCCCTGCTTTGGGAATAGTAAAGATGCTGATCCCACTGCTGGGGTCAGTAAAGATGTTGATCTCTGCCCTGGGAGAGTAAAGGTGCTGATCCCTGTCCTGGGGATGGTAAAGATGCTGGGAGCAATTGTACAAGAGTGCAAACTAGACTCAAAATCAGAAAGAAAAGTAAAATACTGAGGAGCTGCAGATCGAAGTAAAACAGGAAGTGGTGTGGAAACTCCTCTGGTCTGGCATTTGCAGACAAATACATGCGTTTGTTGCCTCAGCTGCTGACCAGCTCTTGACTGACTGCTGGTAACAACAATGATAAACTGCCTGGCTTATGTCTGCGATAAACAACCAGGCAAGACTGGAGCACTGTGAAACATTAGGTTCTAGTTGAGACATCAAAGTGCAAAAATGCCAGGGAAAGGCAGAGATATTGTGCCAGTCCCTGAGCAGAACACGTCTCAGGTGCTGAAAAGCTTGTAGAGTTCTTAGAGCAAGAATGTACTTTGTGGACAGGCAATTCTGCATCCGATATAGCATTTTTATTTAACTGGCTCATTTTGCTAGATCCGCAAATATCTGTTGGTCTGGCTAATGTGAGAATTGGCTGTTGGAGTAATATGCCACTGACTTGGTCATTGGCAATTGTGTCCCATATCAGTGAATCAGTAATCTGATTAAACTCACAGGCCTTGACTTGAGAAAAATAAAGCCGTCACATGCACACCTGTTTGATTGGTTGTTCTTGCACTCAAATGAAAAATGTGCCTTGTATACGTCATATCCTTTCCTGGCTCGCAGTGTTCCCGAACTCTCTTGTTCAACACATCCAAGTCATTGTCATCAAATTCAAAACAAGTGAATACTTCACTAGCTTTATGTTTTGTTTTCTGAAATGCCATTTGCAATTAGGTAGTGTTGGCAGGTGATTTTCTTTTACTTCTGATGCCATGTGTGGATATTCAGGGATAGTGTTGGTGGGAAGGTGCGGCATGTACCAGGGATGAGGCGATAACATTCAGAGCAAGTGCTGAACATGCAGGAAAGGAGAGATTAACAGTTACCTTGGAACAAGCATATTTGGAGAAAGTTGGGTGAAAGTACTGAGGGAAAGTACTTTGGCGGCATGATGGCTCAGTGGTTAGCACTTTTGCCTCACTGCGCCAGGGACCCAGGTTCGATTCCAGCCTTGGGCGACTGCTTGTGTGGAGTTTGCACATTCTCCCCGTGTCTGTGTGGGTTTCCTCCCACAGTCCAAAGATGCGCAGGTTAGGTGGATTGGCCATGCAAAATTGGCTGTAGTATTCAGGGAGGGGTAGATTAGGTGGGTTATAGGTCTGGCTGGGATGCTCTGAGGTTGGGATTCTATGATATGGTTCCAGAGCGTTGAGCAGATGCTGGAGAATCTGAGATAACAAGGTGTAGAGCTGGATGAACACAGCAGGCCAAGCAGCATCAGAAGAGTGGGAAGGGTGATGTTTCAGGCCTATTCTTCAGAAATGCTTCTTAAGGTTTCAATTACTGTTTTTGAAATTAGTTTAATGAAACTGCACCATTCCTGGAAACACTGCAATACCAGGATGATGCATGGCGTGGATGGAGCAAGCTCCTATTCCATCCCCCTGCTCAAAAAAACAGTTTAATATAGAGTCCTTAAGTAAAGGACTATCTCAATTTCTCCAGCATCTGCAGTTCCTACTATTTCAGGACACTTTCTATGTCTCATTGATGTCAGGGTATAAGTTCGTGTCTATTGTTCATCCCTGAGACTGAAGGGGAGTTCTGATACACTGGAATATTCAACTTAAAATGCTGTTTTTTTTTGAAGATCAGCAAGGCTTTCTCCTACACAGGGAATCAGATTGTGATCACTGACCATGACAGGACTCAAACCTAGAGGTTTATTTTTGTGACTAATACAGTCAGATGTGATATACTGTACTCACACAGTCCTGTGTTTCCCCACACCCCAGCTTCATGATTCTGAGTCAGAAGATCTCGATGTAGAAACATTTCCTATACATGGGACAATCCAGCACAGACCCACTATCCACATTTTCCCTCACAACACATTCCCGACGCAAAGTTTAGTTATAATGAATTGCTGGAACAGGTAAAATCACTGGAAGTCTAGACTGCTTGAAGTGTAGTCGCTGTTCTCATGTAGGGAATTGAAGCATGTTATTTGGATTGTTCATTTCAATCATTTATGCATGTGTCTGTCGTATTGATTTCAAGTGGTAGCTGGAATGTGTCAGTCTTTGATAGGTGCTTCCGAGGGAATATGTCAGTGTTTACAGCGGACTCCTGGGGGATTGTGTCAGTGTTTACAGGGAGCTCTTTGGGAAATGTATCAGTGTTTACTGGGGGCTCTGTGGGAAATGTGTCAGTGTTTACGGGGAGGGTGGGAATGTGCCTGGGGGAATGTGTCACTGTTTAATGGGGGTGCCTGGAAGAAAGTGTCAGTGTTTACAGTGAGCGCCTGGGGGAATGTGTCAAGCATTTACTGAGTGTCCCCAGTGAGTGTGTGAGTATTTACAGTGTCTGTAAATGAGTATCGGATTCTGGTTTGCAGTTACTTTCCTGATCTTTAAGCTGCTCCCAGATCTGTGATTCTGAACACTGGACTTATTCATGGGGATGTGAATGAGGAGACTTTAGACAGGTATTTCAGGGCAAAGGAATCTCAATTTATTTAGGTGCATAAAGATAATGAAAATACAAGAAATGGGTACCTCAATAAATTCTAAGAAGTTAATACAGTAAACTATGAAAAGAGATTTCCACTATTAGACATTATTTACTGACACACAGAAAACAAACAGTGTTTAAATTTACACCCTCAGCCTGAATGCTTCCCAATAGGGTTCCAATGCACTGCTACCGATATTGGAATTTGGGATCTCAGGATTTATGCTCCCATCCCGGAATGTGGTTTTGAAGTCCCATTGGTCATTCTGGATCGCCATACCTGGAGCCTGGGTCAAAGCTTTGGACTGTGTGGGTTTTTAAGTTTGGGTTGAGTCAGCTGATGCACTAAGGTGTGTTTTGGTGAATAGCCAATTCTCTTCACCTTTGCGTTTTGTGAGCGGGTTTTCACCTCAGGTCGTGACTGAGGACTCGTGGCTTCGGTGAAGTCAGTGATTGATCATGTTTATTGGTGTCTGGCTCGGATGGTCTGGGTCAGGTTCTTGCTTTCGGTGTTCTCGGTTCGTAAAGACCGGGTTCGGAAGCTCTTTGTTCGTATTCCTCCTCCCGTAAGATTGGGGCTGCCAGTTATACTGACTGTGGGTCCCATTATCTTCACGCCAGATCTGTAGCTTTCATTGTGCTCTTGAGGTTCTCCACTGAGGTTAATTAGCTTTCCGATGGTTAGAGCGTAGATGAATGGATTTGAATGTCAACTATTTCTGTAGGCTCCATACTGTCTGTGCTGTATAGCCCGAGGTGTAAAAGCTGTTTTGGATCAGTTCTTGCGATCTCTTGAATCAGGGTCTTTTTTTTCAGTCAATCGTCCTTTAAGAGAGGAGTTGCAAAATGGGATTCCAGGCCGAACGATAATCCCACACAGCAATCTCTGTTCCCAGGCATGATTATTGTGTTGTCTATTTCTCACTGACTCAGTCTCTTTGAAAAGTTTTGGAACTCCAGGATTCTGCCCCAAGATGCAGGGTTTTGTTGATATGTTTTACATTTGGCGATTTTTACTGGGTCCTGCATGAATCAGTGTTAATCAGTATTTGTACAGTATTCCCAGTGAGTGTGTCAGTATTCACAGTGAGCCTGTAGTTAATGAGTCAGAATGTATAGAATGTTTCCAGTGAGTGTGTGGAGTGCTATTTCCAGAATGATCGCCAGGAATTGTCTCAGCATCCCAGCGATTTGCTGGGGAGTTTGTCCTCACTTCAATGAATGGATAGTATTGAAGGTGTCCTTGGGGAGTGTGACAGTATTGGCAGTGTGTCTGGAGTATTCATTCAGTATTTACAGTGGGTCCAGAGGGACCTTGTCATTCTTTGCTTGGGGGTGTCTGGCAGAGTATTACTATTTACAGGGGGTATCCAGGGAGAAT
Organism: Ginglymostoma cirratum; assembly: GCA_024137785.1. Classification (NCBI taxonomy): domain Eukaryota; kingdom Metazoa; phylum Chordata; class Chondrichthyes; order Orectolobiformes; family Ginglymostomatidae; genus Ginglymostoma; species Ginglymostoma cirratum. The sequence goes on along the minus strand of JAHRHZ010000110.1, from coordinate 2,335,313 downwards.
GCCAATACGAAGGCAGTGTCCCTGGGGAGTACGTCAGTATTTACGGGGAATCACTACAGCATTTTGATGGATCCCATACCGAGGAGATTGAGGAGTAACCTTATAGAGGTGTAAAAATCATGAGGGGTATAGATAAGGTGAATGGCAGATTTCAATTCAAGAGGGTGGGGATTTCAAAGATGGGTCATACTTTTCAGGTGAGAGGAGAAAGATTAAAAAAAATGCCTGGAATTTTATTTTTGATTACACAGGGCTCATGTATGGGATGGACTTCCAGGGGAAGTACTGGGTGCAGCTACAGTTACAGCATTTAAAAGACAATTGGGTAAATACATGAATAAGGAATGTTCGGAGGGACATGTCCCACCTGCCTGCACTTGGCCCCAGTTCAGTTTGGATTTACGGTCGGCACGGACTGGTTGGACTGAAGGATATATTTCCGTGCTATGTGGCTCTGTATCTCCAAAAGCAATGTCCACAGGGAATCCAAGGTGAATATGTTAATATTTAGAGGGGTTCCAGAGGGGATGCAGCAGTATTTACAGGATGCCCCAGGGGAGGAATCTCAACATTTATTGGATGATTCTGGGGCGAACATCAACATTTAAAGGGCAGTCCTCAGAGGTGTGACAGTCTTTCACAGGGAACCTCTGGGGAGTGCATCAATATTTACAACAAATCCATCAGGCGTGAGTTAACAATTTCAGGGAAATTGACTGGGAGTGTTTCCGTATTGACAGGGAGAGTCTGGGGAGTGAGTAATGTTGACAGGGAATTCATGCACGATGTGTGAGAATTTTCAGGGTCTCTGGGCAGTATATCAGTATCTATAGGGAATCCAAGGGGAATGTGTCAATAACTACAGCGTGTTCCAGAGGGAAAACAGCAGTATTTACGGTGGGTCCCTGGGGGAGTCTGTTAGCATTTACAGCCGGTCCAGGGTGACTCTGACAGTGTTTACTGAGAGTTCATTGGGACTATCAGTGTTTACAGGGGATCTTTGTGAGCCCAGTATAGTGTGCTAGAGGCTACATGGAATCACCAAGAAGTGTGTCAGTTTTTAGAGGATTCTCCCAGGGAAATTGTTCATATTTGCCGAGATTCTCAGAGTGTATTCAACAAAATGTTGCGGATAATATGTCATCATTTACACAGGATGTTGTCCATGATTGCATGGGTATGGAGGGTAGTGTGTCCATGTAACCGACATCCATAGAGAGTCTCCAGTGAGTGACCACAATTTTCAGGTGTGCTGAAGGACAGTGTCTCCGGGGGCGTGCTCATAATTTTAAGGGATTTGTCGGGAGTGAGTCAGTATTTATAGAGTTTCCCCAGTGAGTGTGTCAGTTTTTTTGACTGTGGGTGCAGGTGCAACAGATGTTGAAGAAGGCAAATGGTATGTTGGCCTTCATAGACAAGAGGATGCAGGGATATCTTGCTGCAATTGTACAGGGTCATTGTGAGACCGTACCTGGAGTATTATGTGCAGTTTTGGTCTCCTTTATGTGAAGAAGAATGTTCTGACCGTAGCGGGAATGCCACAAAGGACTACGAGACTGATACCAGGTTGGACTGACATACGAAGGGCTGTTGGATCGATTAGGAGAGTATTCACCGTAGTTTAGGAAAATGAGGGTGGATCCCATGGAAACCTGTAAAATTCTAACAGATCTAGATGTAGTAAATGGTAGAACAATTTCCCGATGACTGAAGAATCTGGAAACAAGGCTTACAGTCTAAGGATACAGGATAGGCCATTTCAGACTGAGATGAGGAGAAATTTCTTCACCAGAGAGTGGTGAACCTGTGGAATTCACTGCCACAGAAAGTGGTTGAGGCCACGCCATTGAATGTTTTCAAGAAGAAATTTAATCGAGTTCTTAGAATTAAAGGGAACACATGATATAGGAATAGAGATAACAAGGTGTAGAGCTGGATGAACACAGCAGGCCAAGCAGCATCAGAGGAGCAGGAAGGCTGACGTTGCGGGCCTAGACCCTTCTTCAGAAACATGATATAGGGAGTCAGCTAGATCAGAGGACTGAGTTTGATGACCAGACATGGTCATAGTTATTGGTAGCACAAGCTTGACTGAGCAAATATATTCTACTTTTGCTCCTATTCATATTCATGTTCTAACGTATGTTGAGGGGTCCCAGTAAGCGGGCAAGGGTGTAAAAGGGACCATGGGGAATAGAAGTTCTGTTGTACTACTCTATAGTGGTGATGACACTTCTGACTGATTTTTCAGGAGCTGACACCGAATCTGTTTTGTCCCAAAAGTTATCAATTAACATAAAACTATGGCAATCTGACACAAAAACAGGAATTGATAGAGAAACTCAGCAGGCACGGTAGCATCTGCAGAGGGAAACAGAGTTAATGTTTCGGATCCACTGACCGTTCGTCACTACCAGGTTAACTGTGCATTTCTATAGTATAACGCCGGGAGACATTATTAACTTTATCTTTCAAATCAGTGTATTTATCAAAATCACACTCTCTCATTTGGTTACAAGCGTTAACTTTTCAACCTTAAAGGGACTTAATCAGAACTAATGCTCCTTCTGTTGCCTTGAGGTGGTGAAATCCTCTGCTTTTTTACTTTTCTGTCATTTAGCACCATGTCGAATGGAAAATTGGTCCTTTCAGTGCCTACCACAATATGTGCTTCTATTGTCTCTCTTTGGCTCTGTGTATCCACCTGGCCCCCTTTCACATTATCTGACACTCCATCTGTAAGTACCCCTCATTTCCCATTTATGCTCTGTGTAAAGTCTGAAATTCGGAGACACTTTGAGAATGGAGTGTTTAGTACTGGATTCACATTCCTCGGATAATGTGTCTTTCAGTTATCACTGAGGTAAGGGGACATTTCTTGTCTCAAAAGATTATGAATCTTCAGAATTCAAAATGGAATTCCCAATCCACCAGAAAAAAAATACTACCGCAATTATAGGATTATAGCGATGTCTTTACTGTTGGTGTAAAAATGTTTGAATGATGACAACAGAGAACGAGAGTAATCAGCTCGTGGTCTCTGTGCCATGACCACAACTTTCCACGGTAAGGCTGCATTTTATCCTTCCTCACCTCGTTATTCCGACTAAATTGAGAATGAAAGGATGAGAATACAAGTAAAGGAGAAGCAAAAGTGCTTGTGGAAGAGCAGAAAGGAACTTAATGATTAATCCAGCAGTAAAAGAGGAAACCCTGAAGCTGCCTCCTGATGACAAATGTGTTTTCTTTGCCAGTAAAACTCACCGGCTCACAAAGCGGGGACCATTGAAGTGAAGCAGTGACGGTGATTATCTTTGCTGGTTGTTCACACTGTGAACGTTACCATTGTTGCTCATGTTCGTGCTAACACCACAACTCTACTGCATGTAAGCATCAAACATAAACTGGAGATCGGCGCTGAAAACTGAGAGACCTCCAGCTGCGCAACGATGCTGACTCCCTGCATTAGGAGCTTTGGCAGATCTTCATGTTAATAGCTTCGGTTTTGCAATTGGTCAGTGCATTCGGTTATTGAGAGAAAGATTGGCGCTTCGAGATTACCCAAGAGCGCAACCTTTTTGTTTTACTACCCTTTGACGTTCCCGGTGATACAGAAGATTGCCAACCGTGATTGTGCCTTCAGGAGATAGCTTCGAAATGTTTTCAGCTCCACTGTTTTCCAGTCAGACCCCAGACGTGCAGGTTTTAATGCAGTTATTCTCAACATTGTGATCTAACAATTAAACCAGCTATGTACCTATATTTAATTCATAAAAGTTTACGAAGAGATTGGAATCAAACAAATCCATCAATGATTGTCTCATCCCCAGCTCCATGCTGAGTGAAACAGGGACAAGGAGTAGGGTTTGACATCACATTCTCCAATCGTCTGCTGTCAGCAGAACGTGGCCACTGTATCTTCAATCAGCCGCTTGCTGATTGGACGTATCTCAGGGACGTGCGTTCGAGGCCCACACTGAGCTTCTTGCAGCTTCGCTTTCTCAGGTGAAGCGCAGATCTCCACCGTTATTGCTGAAACCAGAAGCTTTAGCTATGACTGAAGCAAGGTTTCTCTTCTGCTGCTTTGATTAAAATACACGTTTCCAGTTTTGCAGTGAAAATTGTTTCCACTTCATTGGAAATCTTAGAGATCAGTTTGTACGTGCAGCCGGTTGTATAATAAATGACAGGACTTGCAAAGAGGCCAACCCAATTCCAATCCTGAACCAACAAGAATATTCAGAGACACAGAATGAGAATGGCCACTTCCTGGGTGGTTCCATGTCAAATGGAGCTCAACCAGAATTAACTAACTCTGAGGATACCACGGAAAACATCAGTGAAGTCTCCTTGAACGTTACCCAATTCACAGGGAAAATTATCTTCTTTTGTGATAGTGTGGGTTTATTCATTACAATTTTCATTCTCGGTAAAAGAGGGGAAAAATTGTGAGTTTAAGGCGCTGGATTAAGGTTTCAGTCTCTGGGTTCGAATCCCACCGCTGCCAGCTCTTATACCGGAGCTACGTAGGATGGGCTGTGTTTAGCTTGTCTTTGTTCCGCCCCATGTAATCTTCGATGTGGGAGAGCACAACGAAATCATCGGGTCAGCGCCCACGGCGTGTTTCCGTGGTGCAGTGGTTAATACATGCGCAATTCCTCCAGCAGGAACAAGCAGACTCCGCTGCTGCTTCACGTTCCAGGCAAGTTGCGTTGCTCACCCTTTTGCTGAAAGTGATGCAGAACGTTATTTCGCTGCTGCTGTGAAACGAAATCCTGCATTGAACCTCCTCGCAGTTATTTGCCTTCTTGTGATGAAAAGGAGGGTAAGTGAGATGTGAAATTTCTTTCACTTCCTTCAAGAAGGGAGCTGATGAGCCACTTTCTTGATACGCTGAAATGGTTGCGGTGCAGGCACACCCGCGTTGCTGACCAGAAGGGGCACCTAATCTAATCGAGACTGTGATTGCTTGCATTCACGTTACGTGGGACGTTCTTTCTCTGTTCTTTTATTTCCCGACTTGAGCAGTTTCCAGTAAGTGGCGTTGCACTAAACCTCCAGCGCATTTAGAGGAGCAGTTGGGAATTGCCCCGATGCCAGTTGTGTGAGTAGGTCGTAACCCAGAGAACTGGAAGTGTTTCACAGAAGGCATTCTTGCTTCGGTGTGTGTGGAAATGCGTTTGCCTTGTATTTTTGCTTCTGTTGCGCGTTAAGATTGGTTTGTTTGGGGATTCGCTCGATACCTGAGGTGCAAACACTATTTATGAGGAATCCTCTTGAATCCAAAATCCTCACTCAGAACCTGGGAAGGTGTCACAGAGAATGGTCATTTTTGGCAAAAGTGAACGAGCACTTCGCCTGTGGGAGGCTCTCATTCCTCTTAGCCCAAGAGATTCGTACACGCATTCAGGTGCCTTTGAAATGTTGTAATTTTTACGAGCCTCCACCACTTCCTCTGGCAGTTCACCACATTCGGCGTGAAAAAATGTCCCTCAGAACTCGTGTAATTTATTCCCCTCTCATATTAAATATATGGCCTCTCGTTTCGCGCTCGGGCCCACTCTTGGAAAATGACATTGTCTATTCCCCCTATCCATGTCCCTCATGATTTTACAAACTTCTATCAGGTCGTTCCTCAGCTTTTGATGCTCCAGGAAAAATTGCCCCAGCCGGTTCAGCCTCGCCCAACAGTCCAAACGCTGCATCTCTGGCAACATCCTCGTAAACATTTTTTGGCCAATTTTACATGGTATCTTTTACTTTTAACAATGTCAATAACGCTGGACAGCATCGATCTATTTAAAACAGAGAAATCAAACGTTGAAAGGCTGCAAATTTCAACGGTGTTCGAAGGACAGTGGGTAGATGGCTTTGGCACCGCGCTTTTGTAGTGTAGTGATTATCGCGTTCGCCTAACACACGAAAAGTCCCTGGTTCGAAGTTGGACAGAAACAATGGCGCTCCATTTATTACAGCGTCAGGTTTCCGCATTTCTGTGGACAGAGCTACCTTGCCTAGCTCTTGTCATCAGCGAGCCATTCATTCTGTTAAGCCACCCAAAACTGCTGCTGTCATAACCGTTTTTTTGTGGAATGGAGGGTAATTCCAATGCATTGCTGTGGAAAGCTTTGTTAAATTTCTCTCCACCCCGCTCCTGAATATGGGCCGCTTTGTAGAGCACAGGTGCTCAACCTTTTTATGAGTGCATTTTGCGTGCCCGTATTTTTTTTTGTAGTACATTTGTGTCGCTTTTGCTTTAGGGGGAGCGAAAGTATCCCGTTTCAAAGTCAAAGAGAAGCCTGGTGTGCTGGTGTTGCATTGCACCACTCATTCGTGATTTACTCTCTCTCTCAAATGCTTCTCAAAATATGCTCTGACAGGCTTAATTCTGCAGCTGCTGTCTTGTCTGGAAAGCTCTGCAGTCAAATGCACAGCTGAGGATAAAGACAAGGAAAGTGGCAACTTGTCCCTGCGCCGAGTATTGAACATCCTCGCAATGTTCTGGCATTCTAATGCTAACTCAGCTTTTCAGATGAAGGATTATCATTGAGCCACTTATTCTGCAAAACAGTAGTGCCTGGCCCGTTGTGTTCGTCGAGATCCACACTGTGTTATCTCTGACTCCAGCATCGGCAGTTCTTACTATCCCCTCGTGGTAATTGTAAGTATGCTGAACGGTATCATCTTGTACACGGCCTGTTCGGCTTTGTGCATTTTCACTGCAATCCGATGTTTTTCAGGTTACCTGTAAACGCGAAAGCATACCCGTTCATAGTTTCTCACAGGCACGTTCCATTAGTTGTTCAACCGAGTCTCGAAATATGCATTGAGCTTTCCATTGATTTCTGCTTTGATTAAAGAGTTATTGGCATTTGGTGGGAGGTCTTTGCCTTTGCCTTCGTTTTTGTTGTGTTCAAGTAGCGACATTGGAAAAATCATTGCCCGAAAGCGGTAATCTTTGCCGGTTAAGCAGAAAGACAAGGAAAGTGAAAGCAATTATGTTAATGTAGGTTGTACCTGCACTGCCTTTAAAAAAATTAAAAAATGGGATCTGCCCTTCTCGGATTCTAAATCTGCTTACCATTCAGGGGTTTTTTTCGGAGCCGCTTATTTTACCATACAAGCTTAGTAACTGGAAGTACGTTGCACGGTTTCATTTTGTACGCAGCTCGCTTGGCTTTGTGCATTTTCCCTGCAGTCTGGTGCTGATCATGTTTCACTTACAAATGACAGCACCGTACAGTATCCTAAGGAAGAACCATGCCTCTAGACCAATGAGCCGCTCCCATGGTTTACTTGCCCAGCTCTGAACCAGCTGAGAATTGCTCAGAGCGAAGTACCTCGGACGTTGCTCCAGGAATTCGAAGCAGCAAACAGTTTCAAGAACATTTTCCTCTAATTCTGTGTCCCTGCTCCCGGGCCGGTGCTGTTTGTCCTTTCCCGGGACTGGGTTCTCTCCATTGGCGAATTCAATCAATTTCTTCCACTTGAATCATAAAAGATTTTGAAAGATTCGCAAAGCTGGAGACTGAGTTCTTGTTTTTCTTTTCCTTTCCATGTTTCCACCTACCAACTGATGTTTCCTCCAAAATCTCATCGCAATCCTCCGGCTTCATCATGCCCAGGAATGGGGGAATTCAGTTAGTTGGAGAGATTCCAGAGGGCGGGATTATTCTGTTTAAGGCTTTAAGGATTAAATGGAGATTTGATGGTGCGAGCGTTTGGATGAAGCAGACAGCGAAAACCTGTTTCTAGGGAACTGGCATTTTAGAACATAGAAAGAGAAAGAGAGTTGCGTTAATGTGGGACTTTTCACCACCCGTGATGTGGTCTGTTGACCACGGGCAAATGTTCTTAAAACTTGCTTCCTGCTTCTCCACACTTGATATATTCATCATCGAGAGACTGAAGGATCTCGATTTCATCGAATCCAGTCCTCATTAATGAAGATTGGAGATACTGAACTCCCGGAATCACCCGCGCCTCAAAAGCGAAAGCTGCTCCTATTTACGCCATCCACATGAAACAGGATTCATACCCCTAGACCAATGAGCCAGCAACAGCATAGAGCTGTTAACACTAACTCAAGTGAGTTTTCTTGTAAAGTAAGAATTTTCCCGTTGCTTCGAATGTGAAAGCAGCGCTGAGTTTTAATAACAGCTTCTTCCCATTCTGATCCCCTGCTCCCAAGAGGCTGAGTCAGCTCCCTTCCCCCTCCCCCTTCAGGTCGCTGCGACCTGAAACAGGGTTGGGTGTTACTGCAGGGAGTCCTGTTTCTCAGACACACTGCACCTGAAGTGCATAAACTTCAACACGTCGTTCTCAGCTCAGAGAATGGATCTTACAATTCAAACCATCCTGGCGTGACAGAGAACGGGAAAAGGCATCACAGTCCATCATCCTGAAAGCTCCTGGACAGAAAAGGGATGTGTGAGAGCGAATAGTCTCGACTAGGATATATTTACAACCTTGACCCATGTGACAATGAAATCAATTTGAGAGATTGATTCAGGTACCTGTATCAGGAAACAGTTGAGACTGTGTTTGTCTTGTTTCTGAAAACTGTTGAGTAAACTGTGCAGAGCAGCAAATACTTCTCCCTGTTGTTGGTGAAATGATAAACAGCAGAGGACGGTTTCCAGACTATGGCAATACTTCTGGGTCATGGGCCCAGGTCGCTCCCGCTGTCAAATTCCGTTTGCATGAGCTAAACACAAATGAAGAAATTACTCAGTGACGAGATCTGTTGAGTCGAATTCTGTGAGGAATTAAACACGATTGAATAAAAAGCCCCTTGATAGCGGGGAAGTAACTTTTTTTGTGAGGAATTGTTTCCCAGGTTCGACGAGAGTCCACAGTGTTGTTCCAAGGTTTTTATCTTGGAATTACCTCTCTTCTGGGCAAAAGTTAATGACCCGCACTTGACAGATTGGACAATTACAGAATCCTGAATTACAAAATTCTCGTTAATAAAGCAGTCTGTGCAGAAAGCCAAGGGAACTGAAGTTTTTTTGCAATAAACCTTCCGCCGTCTGGTTTGAAGCTGGAACATTCCAGCTGTGAGAGCGGCGGAGTAAAGCTGATGAGTTAATAGTCAGTGGTGTCAATTCACATTGTCCTTATCATGTCACTTAAAACTCTCCGCCAACAATAACGCTGAAAATTAGCAACAAGCCTCACGATTCGACACAGTCACGGCTGACCTATCACTTCAATGACTTTCCCCACACCATCCACACGACACTGTCTGCAACTGGGATTCAGGCAATTATCGATCTCCATCTTCAAAAGAGAAAAATCGAAAATAACAAATTGACTGTGGAAGAGAAGGTTTGTGTTGCGAACTCGTTGGGCTTCTCCACGAACTGCGCAGGTTTGTCGAGTGAGCAGTTGATTCTGGCCCGATCATGTTTTCAACGATATTCTGAGGAAGCGTCACTGGACCTGAAACGTTAACTCGATTTTTTTTTCTTCACAGATGGTGCCAGATCTGCTGAGCTTTTCCAGTAACTTGTGGCTTTATTTCCAGAAAGCTTACCCTGAAAATCTGACAAACTTCCCCTCGTCAGCAGTGTGGACTGGACAACAGGAAGTGATAATGAATCGGCTTCTACACACCATCATTGACTCCTATCGAACGTGAAATAAAACTTGACTCTGGTGGGACTCAAAGCCACAATGTTTGAATAACACGGTTAATAAGCCCTGAAAAGCACAACACGCTCTCCAGTGCGCCACGGAGCCGCAACTGCTGAAGTCTGACAGCACAGAAAGTTGTCTTTGGCACATTATCTTTGTGTCTTTCACCAAGTACCTGTTTTTTTCCCTCGGAAGGAAGGGTCATCAGACCCAAACTCTGATTTTTCTTCACAGATTCTGCCAGACCTGCTGAGCTTTCCAGCTTTTTACATCTGTTTGTCCCCACGTTCCAGTACCTGGCTCCTATTTTTGTGTGATCTGGCACTTCAAGTAATCATTTAAACATTCCTAAAATGATCTGATTATCCTTAACTTAACCATATGTGCAGGCAGTGAATTTCAGAAACCCAGAACCCTTTGGGGGAGAAAGACATCCTCCTTAAATTTTCTCTAAGTCCTCCGTCCCTTGTTTTTAATCGATATCGATGGTTATTTCATCTTTTTCAATTAGATTACGTTTATTACAATCTCCTATATCCATCCCTTTATAATTTTGTGCACGTTAATACATTCCCCTCAAACTTTCTCTGTTCTCAGAAAAACAACTTCAGCCGAGATCGTCTATCTTCACAGAAGAAATGGTCCAGCACAGGCAATAACCTGGTCAATTTGCTCTGTACGCCCTCTAGGGCAATTGCACCTTTCCTGCAGTCCAGCGATCAGACCGAACAAAGTTCTCTGAACAAAAGCAGCAATTTCTGGAGAAATGCAGCACGACTGGCATCATCTGGGACATAATTGATTGGTTGTCAAATGAACAGTGTAAAGCTTTGTTTACATGCAGGATAACCAAATCATTGTACGAAAGGATGTATTGATCAGGGGTTGTAAAAAGATTTAGACAGAGGCGTACTGGTTACATTGCGCAGGGCGTGCACTAAGCAACATCACCTTAGCAAGATCAGCATTATTTGCTGTCCTGGGTCTGTGAGTCAAGCGTCGTCAGTACTTGGATCTGTACGACTGCAGCATCCTTAAACCTCTAACTAGATTTGAAAGAACATTATTAGTAATTCTTTCAGACTTAGATTTAATTTTAAAAGTGTCGGACAGTAAGAAGAAATGTTAGGGTTAGATCTCATCTGGGGATGTCATAAGAAGTCGCACAATGACAGCGCCATCTTGAAAGCAGAGTTAATGTTTCAAGTCCAGCGACTCTACTTCAAAACTGATAGTATCAATGAAAAGGTGGTATAGAAAACGTGCTCACCTAAACAATGTCACCTGTGTGTATGTGTCTGAATAGGAATATTTTTGTGGAACTCTTATTTCAACTTCATCTTATCTTTACATTCCTTCCTTAGACGTGGTTGGTGCTTCATTCTCTTCGACTCTTCCTGACTGGAATGTAGCTTTTTAGAGTGTTCTGAAATACCTCCTTAAATGCCTACCATTACGAGACTACTGACCCCGCTCTTAACCTAATTTTTCCAGTTCATTTCAGACAGCCCTAACTTCGTACTGTTATCATTTTCCTCAATTTGGTTTTAAGCGCTCATCTTAGAACCAACCTTCCCTTCCTCAAAGTAAATATAAAACTCGGTCACGCTGCGATCACTGCCACCCAGGGGCGTCTTCACTATGCGGTCAATAATGAATCCTGTGCCATTGCATAATACCAGATATCCTGCTCTGGAAAGTATTGTTCTAATAAACTGCCCCAATAACACCTCAACAACTTACCCTTCAAACTACATTCGTCAATCTGGCGTGGCCAATATATATCACCATTAGAATCACCAAAGATTATTGCTGTACCGTGACTTAAAAGGGAAAAGTGCTTTAAATGGGGCAGCAGTGGAACGACAAGGGTCCAGAATCCAACAGTTGGCAACGGCACGCACTTTGGTTCAGCGATTGACAAACCAATGCGAGGTAGAATCGGGGATTGAAATCATTATTTCCTGCTTTTGAGACCAGTGTCTTTCCACAAGCCACCACATGCTTGCAGTGCCCAGGTGTTACGAAACTACTGCATTCTATCAGTTTGGTACGCACGAGTCAGATTGTTTGAAATATTTGGAACTGTGTGTTCAGATAAATTTGAATGTCATTGGACACGGCAAAGTACAGGCTACCACGCACAGACAAACGACACAGCGAAATGCAGCTTTTAGGTTAACCTTTGCTGGAATCAAATTGTAAAAGCTGAATATGAAAGTTTTGGTGGAATTGCCTTGGGTGTAATGAGCACACAAATGCAGTTTGTCGCAGTAATGATCTCCCTAAACTGGAGAAGGAATTACTTGCCTTCGAAGTCACATCGGGAATGTCCATTCGATTCATCTCAGGGATGAGGGGACTGTATTCCAGGCTTATACACGTAATATCAGTATGTGCTCCATCGAGTTCAGGCTAATGAGAGTTGAGGAAAATGTCTTAATTAATAAATTAATCATTAGGTCGAATTCAATGCAGGGACGCACAAAGTGACGAACAAAGGGACACGAATATGGAGAGACAATACACAATAAGTCGGGCAGTTCTTCTCTAATCTTTTAGATATCAGGTCCACGATTAGCTTTGGCGAAGATATTTACTGTCCTTACCCAGTCAGCCCTGGAAGTGACTGTAGCCCCACAGTGAGGTGGTTGAGATCGTAGTACAACCGTAACGTCTGTAGTTCAGCCTCACTTGGAGCATTGTGTGTAATCCTTCTCCACACTCTTCACCACAAATATGTAAACAGATTAGAAAAGACGCAGATGGGGTCCGCTGGGATATAAAGTCATTAGAACGGACACAGACGGTTTTTTATCGGGGTGGTGGAAAAGTTGCAGATTATATTCACGAGATGTTGGGACAATCAGAAATGCTGTAACTGACACAGAGAAAATTGGGAAGTAAACAAATGGGGATTTGCCCGATGATGCGAGGTTTGGAGTTTCTAAATAAGATGAAAATTCCCTCTTTCGAGTGAATCAAAGTTAGAGAGGTCAGAAATTCAAAAGTGTCGGTGAATAATAAAGGAAACATTGGAGCAGAGCTTCATTCCGTCAGAGAGGTATTAAAATCTGCAAAGAATATTCGAGAAACAAAGGTAGTTGGTGATTCCAGTGCGTCTTAAAGGACATATGAGCAAGCAAACAAGGAGTATTTAACAAGGAGAGAGAGTCTGTAGCCGGTGCTGGGTGGGAGAGATGGTGGGATGGCGAGTTGTGTGGGTGGAGAGTCAATTTGACTTTTAATGACTGCAGATGTGAAGAAATTTCATGAACGGCTGATCAAAACTGATTATAAAAATATTAAGGGTTTTAGAAGGTATGGCATATTATTTGATGTGAAGCATTATAAATTGCGAAACAACTGAGCAGGATTTTAAAAATTACAGAAAGGAAATTTAGATACCAATAAATTACGTGAACACGTACAGTTGAATAGCATCGACTATAAAAATTCTCATGGTTTTGAAATGTGTGACATATGATTTCCTGTGAAGCTTTAGAAATGGAACAGGGCTCTTTTATTAATTGGTAAGTAACGTTATACTATCATAATCAGGAAGTGTACAGTCTCTCGGAGACGGAATTCCTGATTTTATCTGGTACCTTAAAGATGTGACCACATTTAACATGATTTTGCGTCCATTTCATACTTATTGAACCCTGCCGAAGAAATCCACCAAGTAGACTGCTTTTTTTTTTGTATTTTCAAGCCTCTGTTCTTCTCAGCAGCACTTGAATTCAATGAATTCCGACAAAAATTGAATGCACCAAACAGTGCATTGAGATAAATGTAATTCCTTTTCTAAAAAAAAATTGTCATAGATTCTGCCAGTTAGCAGCAAATTGAGTAATATGAAACAGGCTGAACAACCCTTTTTCCCCCATTTTTCCCAGAGTGTAACCAATGCAGGGTCAGCCACGTGAGAAAGGTTATCGAGCTGGAACATCACATTCAGTTTTCCCTCCGCAGATGTTCCCACACGCATTGAATATGTGCCGAGACTTTTGTTGATAACTGAGATATTTCCCACGAAAAATTCGTTTCTCAATCCACAGAGACTGACGCTTTCCAACAAAGTCGAATTTGCTCAACACGGCCCTTATTGTAAGCGTACTATCCCCATGTCAGTAAGAGCTAATCCACGTGAAGCTCGAACTCATAACGGGTTCTTCACAGGCCTTCACACTATCATGTAACTATCACTCATTGACCAATTGCGCCACTGGACGCACGTTTGCCACGTTACGTTCATCGCTTATACTGTACATAATGAATTTTCCACGTCAGGAATACTTGCCAAATAACGGACGGAGATGTGGGAAGGTCAGAGTGGGACGAAGCTTTGGAATTCAGTGACCAAGAGGCTGTGGTAGGGTCAGTCACTGAGTCAATTCAAGACTGAAATTTCAAAACATCACACGTTTAGGGGATAGTGCAGGAAAATATTGAAAATGCATTTTTCAAAAAGAAATGCAGTTTAACATCGGTTACTTCACCAGTTCCCTCACACAAGGAAGTAACCACTGCTGCAGATGACCATATAATCCCAGTTCCCAGGCCCGGAACCAGAAAAACTCAGCGGCCCAGCCTTAAAGATACAACCGGAAATAGGGATGGCAATGAGCGCGCGGAGCAGCTATAATTCACATGGACCAAGGGTTACTGTGACAGCAGGATTTGGGAAAGCAATTTTAATCTAGAGCAAACAGTTTTTAGCAGCACAGATGTTTGTGGATAGCGGGAGGATGTGTCCGTGAAAATGTATCAATTATAAACAAAAATGCTGCAAATAATCAACCCGTAAAGAGGGATATCTGCGCAGGGAAAAATTTTAGGTAATGTTTTCGCTCTCTGAACTTTCTCATATGGTTGTCTCTGCAATGGTTTAAATTGCAGGAAGGGCTTTTTCGCTCGTTTCATATTATTCAATTTTCTGCCAACACACACAGGCCATTAAAGTAATGTAAACTTGCGAAAAATAACGCGAATATACGACGTTGTGATTAGGCTCGAGTTTTCCTCACTTTATGGAGGAAAAACAGGAAAGTCGAGTTGAGATTTATTAGAACAGTAGTTCTCATTGAATAGCTGAGCGGACTGGATTGGGTGAATGACAGCTCCCTGAGGACAAATGTGTTTTCTTTGACAGTGAAACTCGCTGCATCACAAAGTCGGAGCCAGTGCACTGAAGCAGTGACAGTGATGATCTTTGCTGGCTGTTCATGTTGTGAATGTTACCATTGCTACTCGTCCGTGTTAACACCACAGCTGCAGCGTGTAAAGTCATAACATGACGTGGGCCAGTGGCGCAATGGATAACACACCTGCGTACAGATCAGAAGATTGTAGGTTCAACCCCATACCTGGCTTGAGCGCAGCATAGGAAATTATTTCACCTCCCAAATTCTGGCTGCTCTGAAGCCAAGGTGGCGTTTGAATTTCAAATCTATCAGTTCATTCCATACACGCACCACCTTCTGTGTGAAAAATGCCCCTCAGCTCCCATTTCATTTCTCCCCCGCCAACGTAAATATATGCCCGGTAGTTTTAGATTCGCTCAGCCGTGGAAAAAGATCTCGACCATTCACTCTGTTCATATCCCTTATGACTTTTAAAATTTCTATAGCTTCTCATTCTCCGACCCTGCAGGGATATTTCTCCCAGCCTCTTCAGCTTCGCCCTAAAGTCCAAACCATGAAACCCTGGCAGCCGCATTGTGAATATTTTTTGAGTAATTTTACGTGACTTTCTTTATTTCTCAATAATAGCAACAAGGTTGAACAACATCAATCTATTTGAAATTGAAACCTAATACGTGATGGGCTGCAAATTTCAATGCTGTACGAAAATCAGCTGGCACGACAGCAGCGTATGATGTTTCTGTAATGTAGTGGTTATCAGGTTTGCCTCACACGCAGAACATCCCCTTTTGGAAACCAGGCACAAGCTGTATGGTTTTCACCGCCATTACCAATAACAGACTTCTACAATGATGTTGACAAAGCCTTCCTGTTTGCTGTCTTCATCAGCCACCCTTGTTTTGAATGTATTCGGACATCTCTGTGGTTGTGTCGGAAAGGGATGCAATTCCACTGAATTGCAGTGCTATTTTTCGTTAAGTTTCTCTCCTGCCTGGTCCTGAATATGCCCTGTTTGTACTGCACAGATGGTCATCATTTTTAAACGTACACTTGGCGTGTCCTGATACTTTCTGCAGAGTAGTAGTTCTGCACTCGCCTTACATGCAAAGGCATCCTGGTTCAATGCCAAGTAGAAGCCTGATTTTGCTGGTGTCACGGTGCACCACGGATTCCTGGTTTACCCTCTTTCATATGCATCTTAAGTTAGTCTCTGAGACGAATACTTAGATACTGTCTGTCATGTCTCAAACTGTATGAATCAAATCGAGAAGTCCTCAGTCATGTTTTGCAGTAGAGAAATATGTTGGCATTTTTTAGCACTGGACATATTAGCGTCTCATACAGTCAACGAGAATGAATGGATTTATGGACTCTGAAAAACCTCTTGACTCACGCTCTCATAAAGTCCCTAATATTAAAGCGTGCTCTGAAATCTAAGCCATGTTGGAATCGAAGCTGAGGTAAAGACTGTCAGGCTACCAAATTACATTGTATCCATTTTGTTTTGATATCACAGAGGCGGAAGAAAATGCAAATAACCAGGAATCAGAAAGTGAGGCACATGCGGAACTGGTGAAGCAATTTCTACCCCATTTAGTCAGAAGCAAGTGACGTGAGGATCCTTCAAAACTTTTCACATCGAGATGAAAGCGAAATCATGTGCTGTTAGCACCTCATTAACATCTCTTATCGCCGTTTACATTCTGTTAATACGTTTCGAAACGGCCTTTTGTGCACCTTCAAATAAGCACCCTGAAGATTAATGAAATATAGTGAGTCGTATTCTTTCGTTTCCCACACAGGATTCCATCTCAGCGGCAGTCGTCTGACATTTGCTCATGTACAGGTCGGGAAAGCTCCGCAGACAAAAATGCACGCTAAAGGAGAAAAATGAGGGAAATGGCAACTCATTCCTGCATCAAGCTCGAACAGCCGCACAATCTGATCCGTCATTTTCGGATTATAATGCGAACTCAGCTTTTGAGATGGAGGACATTCTTTGAATCAGTTATTCTACAAAACAGGCGTGATTACTGTAAGTATGCTGCACGGTATCATGTAGTACACGATGGCCTGTTCAGCTTTGTGCATTTTCCGTGTAGTCCGGTGCTTTTCATGTTACGTGTAAAGGCGGCAGTTCTTCTGTTTTGAGCAATGAGAGAAATCATTTTCCAAAGCGAAAATCTAAATTCCAAAAATGTCGTGCAGTTCATACTTTCTTTATCGCAGCATAACCAAAGACAGGTTCTCAAAGATGCATAATTTTTGTTGCTCGAACGAGTCTCACGAGGTAGATTCAGCTTTGCATTGATGTTTGTTTTGATTGCTGGGCTAGAGGTAACTGGTGGGAAATTGATAATGTAGCCGGGCATTGCCCGCAGCTAAGAAAACGTGCGAGCGAGATAAGGATCCTCGAAGCCCTTACCTGTGCCTTCGCTGTTGTTGTGTTGCAGTAGCAACATCGGAAAATGTCATATCTGAGCAAACGGCTCATCACTGGTCTTAGACGCTGGACTGAGGTTCCAGTCTCTGAGGAGGCGTGGATTATGCCGAAGGACGGTCGGGATGAGCTGCATTTATGTTGAAAGCAACAAAATGTCTTTGCTGCTCGCAAACTGATCTATGACGTGGTACAGCGCAGAGCCTCCATCGGGTCAGCGTCCAGACCGTGTTTACATGGTGCAGTGGCATGGAATGTCTCCAAAATGATCTCGGGAACAAGCAGTCTGCACTGCCGCTTCATGTTCCAGGCAAGTTGCGTTGTTCACCCTTTTCACTGAAAGCGAATGAAGATTGTTATACTACTGCTGCTGTGGAATCAAATCCTGCATAAATTCTAATCGCAGTTATTTGCAGTGGTGGCGAAAAGGAGGGTAATTGCGATGTGAAATTTTGTTAAATTTCTCTCATTTCCTTAATTTCTGTCCTGGAGAAGGGAACTGATGAGCCGCCTTCTCGACCCACTGCAATCGTTGCCGTGCAGGCACACCAGCATTGATGATCAGAAGAGAAACCCAGCCTCTTTGAGACTGTGATTGCAAATCGCCACTTTTCATGGGTCATTCGAATCTTGTTCTTTTTTTCCCCTTTTTTGAGCATTTTCCAAAAAGTGGCGTTGGACTCAACTGCCAGTATAATTGGAAGCGCAGTTTGGAATTGCCCCGCTGCCACTTGTGTGAGTGGTTCGTGACACAGACAAGTCGAGGTATCTCACAGACAGCATTCATGCTTTGGTGCGTCTGCAACTGCGTTCGCCTTGTTGTTTTAGCTTCTGTTGCGCGTTAAGAGCTGTATCTTTGGGGCTTCTTTCGATACCGTTGGAACTAACAGAGTTATTTTCTTGTAGCCAAAATCCTAACTGAGAAAGTGCCACGAAGATTGGTGTTCGGGGTTAAAAACGAAAAGACAGGCTCCGGTGGCCCCTGCAAACAAACAATTAAATTGGGGATCAGCAACTGTCGCGTCGTCCGGATGGACAGCACGAAAAGAGACATTTCGGTGCAACTCGTCCATGCCGGCATTAATTTAGCCCCATTTGCCAGCATTTGATCCTTATCCCTCTAGACCCTTGCGATTCATGCACGCGTCCAGATGTCTTTGAAATGTTGTTATTTCACCAGCCTCCACAACTTCCTCCGTCAGTTCATTCCATACACGCACGACCTTCTGCGTGAAAAATGCCAATCAGCTCCCATTTCATTTTTCCCCTCTCACCTTAAATATATTCACTGTAGTTTTGGGCTTGCCCACCCTGTGAATAAAGACCTCGACTATTCACCCTGTTCATATCCCTCATGACTTTATAAACTTCTATAAGTTCTCATCCTCCGACGTTGCGAGGAAATTTCGCCCTACAGTCCAAGCCGCGCAACCCTGGTAAGAACGTGACTGACAGGTTTCTACGGGCTGGAAACATCAAAAGCTCAGGGGACACTGTAGGAAAATACTGAAAAGGTGTATAGCAGTAATCAATCCAGTTTAGCACTCCGTAGTTCAGCAATTTCCTCAAAAAAATCAGGGACCACTTGTGAAGAGAATCACATCATCCCAGTTCACAGTGGATTTGCCAACCGATAATGGTTAATTTGAAATATGGAGCCTTTTCAGCATGTGTCGCTCCAGTGACGCAGTCAATTAACTCGCTGAGCTTCATGTGACAGGGTAGAGGCGCGTGCAATCCCGAGGTTGTGAGCTCAAGCCTCTGCTGGTGCAGTTTTAGTTTGTAATGGAAAAGACCCGAAGGAGCAATGACAATTTTGAACAATGTGTATGGGAAATTGCCAGTTTCTGAGGTTTGGAAATGACTCAGCGATCGAGCAACTTCTTGGAAATGTTCGAAATGTCAAAACATATTTGCGGAGAGACAATAAAGATTTTTTTTTCATATCGCAAACGTTTCTCATGTGGCTATTTAAAATTGAGTTAAGTTGCGGGAAAAAGTTGTTTAACCGGCTTCAATTCATTCATTTTGCTACAAACTCCACTTGTCATTGAAACATTCAAAAAGGAATTTGATTTATCTCATTGAAACGTGCAAATGTTACATTCAACTTTGGTCAGAATTTTTATCAGCTTAAAGTAAAGAGCTGTGGAGAGGAAAGTACCGTTCAAAACGCAGAGACAGAGCATTGTTTGTGGATTTCATGGGTGGAGTTCAGGCAGTATGAAATGTACGTAACATCGTCAGAATGTGGTCGAATCATTAAGGCACCGTTTTAAAGCAGGAATTGCGTCTCGGAGCGACGGTTTCCTTCTGACTGGAGAGGTTCTAACTTTACTTTTTATTTGAAATAAATGTTCAGTTTCATTTATAGTTCTTCACGGAGAATGAAGTACCGGTCTTATTCAGCTGCACGTGTACAATAAATTTCTTTAGACGTGAAGTCAAAGAAATTCGTAACTATTCCCCACCAGCTCACAGACTTTGTCTCACTATTAAGATGCCTCCTTAGGGACCGAGGGGTGCAGGAACACAATTGTTTGAAGTTTACATCACATATAGACAGAGAAGTTAAACAAGCTTTTGGCACGCCTGCCTTCATTGCTCAATCGTTTCAGTTTAGGAGTTGGGAAGTCATATTGAGGTTGTACGGGATGTCGGTGAGGCCTCTTCGGGAATACGGTGCGCAGTTTCTGTCGCATAATTACAGGAGGCATATTATTAAACTGGCGAGTGTTAAGAAGAGGTTTACCAGGGAGCTACCTGGTACGGAAGGTCTTATTTATAAAGAAAGGTTGGATAGACTTGGACTTTTCCGCTGGTGCTTAGGAGGTTGAAAGGCGACCTGTTAGAAGTTCATAAAATAATGAGACGTGTAGATAGTACTAATTGTAGTTGCCTTTCCCCTAGGACTGGAGATTTCAAGACGAAGGGATATTCTTAAGTTGCGATGAAATAATTGTTAAAAAAAGATTGGAGAGTCAGAACTTTGCAATGACTGTGAATAGAACGATAGCAAGTTCCAGCAGAGAAACAGGTGCAAGGAAACGGGTGACAGTAAAACAGGCATGCGAGGACAAATGAGTTTCATTTGCCAGTGAAATTCACTGCTTCACAAAGTGGAGCACATTGAAGTGCAGCAGTGACGGCGATTATTTTGCTGGAAATTCACCTTGCGAATGCTTTTTCCGCCGGTATCCCTGATTACATCACAAGTCGACAGGATGAAAGCTGTAGCAAGACGTGTGGAGCCAGTGGTGTAATTGATACGTCTTCTGATTTGGGTTGGAAGATTGAAATGTTGTATCCTCTCTCGCTCGAGTGAAGTTGACAACTTTTCTACCCTTGCAAATTGACCGGTGCTTCCGAAGAGGAATGTGTGCCCAGCGCTGTTTTTGTCAGATTCCCAGCAACGGAAGTGATTTGATCTCTGGGTTTTGGAAATTGAAAATTGAAATTGAAAGGTAAATGAGTAACATGAGTGTGGGGCTACTTCAGCTAACTGTCTATTTCATATCCCAGTTCATGGCAACCGTAACCATTGTCAGGAGAAACTGCTTGTGTTCCACATAAAGCTGCCTTTTGTTGGGGAACCTTGCGTACGGCGGGAGAAGCGATTAGAACAGTTTGTGAAAAATGTCACAAAGACTGACGCTGAGCCACACATTAAACGGTAAAGTTGGGGTGGTTAACTTGCTCACCCAGCTGGCTGGTTTTCGTTCAGACGTTTCGTCACCATGCGAGATAACATCATGAGTGAGAGTTCTGATGAAGCGATGTTGACCTACTCCACTTGGAATTTATATTGTCCGGTCTGTTGCGGAGAGTTCTGTTATTTCCGGTTATGTTCCGTATGGGTTGTATATGGGGTCCAATTCTATATGTTTGCTGATTGCATTATGAATTGAGAACCACGCCTCTAGGAATTCACACGTGTGTCTATGTTTGGCTTGCTACTACCGTTATGTTGTCCCAGTTAAACTGACGGTCTTCATTATCCGAGTGTACTGATATTAGGCAACTTTCATCATGTCATTTTGCTGCTAGCTGATGTCCATGTATTCTGATGGCTAGTTTCCTTCCTGTCTGTCTGATATAATGTTTGTGGCAGTCGTTGCACGGTATTTTGTAAAGTATGTCGGTTCTGCATGTCGTGGATATGGGGTCTTTAATCCTTGTGAGTGTTTGTCGTAGCATGGCTTTGGGCTTGTGTGCTACCGTAATCCCCAGTGGTCATAGGAGTTGTCAGCTCTGATAGTTTCTTGATGTCTGGCAGTGTGGCCAGTGTGTTAGGGCATAATGTGTCCTCTTCGTGCTACTGTTTAGTAGGCACCTGAGGATGAAATTGCAGGGTTATCCGCTCAAAGCGAAGATTTTGTATTGGTATTCTTCCTCTTTCTGCATAGTTCTGGGTCGGTTCAATGAGTGGTGGCCCGTTTAAATAGTGTCCCAACACAACTTAGTTTGTGGACCACTGACCTGATTTAGTTGCCAAATTAAAATTTTCCGACCTCCTCGACGCACTGAACCGAGTTGTGATGTGCAAAGGAAAACACACAAAGGAGAGTCCTCATGTGATTGATCCAATGTGATCTGTATACCAGGGTAAACAGCGAAGACTGGTCTTCAGCACTCACATTGAGCCTGGCTCCACTCGGGCTACAGTCAACTCTCACAAACTACCATTGCCCTTCAATTTTCCTGACCTCCTCTCTATTCTTGTTTTAAACTGATTGCACGCCAGGCAGTTGCAGCTAGCATTGCTGACGTGGAACTGTAACATAGAGTGAATCGATTTTGACTGGTCAATGACATAATTCTGCTTCTAAAGTTCATTCAATATTTCGTATTTATTACTGTAAATGTTAACCATTAACAGGCTATGGCTGTGAATGCACTGAATCGTAATCACTGGACTACCAGGAAAGATCTGTTTATGTCACCCAGGACACTGTCTGATCCGGCCTTGCATTCTCCCGTCCTTCTAGCTATGAAGAGAGGTTGAGTAGGTTAGGATTGTTTTCATTAGAAAAAAGGAGATTGAAGGGGACCTGATTGAGGTCTTCAAAATCATGAAGGGTATAGACAGGGTTGATAGAGATAAGCTTTTTCCCAAGGTGAGGGATTCAATAACAAGGGGTCACGCGTTCAAGATGAGAGGAGAAAAGTTTAAGGGGGATACACGCGGAAAGTACTTTACACAGAGGGTGGTAGGTGCCTGGAACGCGTTGCCAGCAGAGGTAGTAGAGGCAGGCACGATAGATTCATTTAAGGTGCGTCTGGACAGATGCATGAGTAGGTGGGGAGCAGAGGGATACAGATCCTTAGGAATTGGGCGATAGGTTTAGACAGTGGATTTGGATTGGCACAGGCTTGGAGGGCCGATGGGCCTGTTCCTGGGCTGTAAGTTTTCTTTGTTCTTTGTTCTTTGTTCTTTGTTCTGCACGTGATGCCCCTCTGCTCTGTTTCGGTTTTGTTCCGTCTTGGTTTATCGTATTTAAGGTTTCCAATTATCTATTAATTTGTCATTTCTAATACATGAGACCCTCTTTCCTTACCTGCGTGATTGAGTCCATAGTTCAGAGGTTAGAGCGCTGGTCTTCTAAACCAGTAGTCACAAGTTCAAATCAATTTTCGTACACCGGCTGTTCCAAGATCGAAACGAGCCCTTTAAATATTACTTGGAATTATAACAATTTCATATAGTCCCCAGCCCAGAAATGTGTTCGAAATTCCACATTCCTGTTTGCCCTTCCAAGTACTTGAGGAAGAGCATTTGGAATGGCAGAAAGCAGCGACGTGAGCGACGTTTGGCCGGAAGAGCGAGGTGAATCAGGAAAATTGCAGTGTGATAGGTGAACAAGGGGGGAGGAACACTAACCCGGGGCAGCCGCCGAATGCTTCCTTTTCTTTGCTGTAAACAGATTCTAGTTTTGAAGTCTGAAATGGGACAATACAACCAAGTGAGTGAAACTCTGCTTTCTGGGGTTGCTCTCTCCTAAAGTCTCTGGCACTCTCGGTGGAAGATGTCCTTGCTTGTTTGCTTCTGTGGGTGATTTATGCGGTTCACTTCCCCGAGGGGGCATGAACACAGTTTTCCCATCTCAAACTTCAGTCTCATTGGTAGTGATGTGTGAGATTAAAATGTTACAGGGAAAATAACATTGAAATGAACACTTGAAACATGAGAGCACATAAGGCTAAAAGGCCAAGCGCTGGAAACTGGGACGATCGGCCTCTTTCCATGCTGTAAAAACTCAATGGTGCGATCATTTTGCAGGAACAACTGATTTCCAATAAAATAAAAGCCAGAAGCTGTGTTTATTAAGAAATGACTCAAGTCTGTTTTTTCTCAGGTGGTCAGGTGGCTAGGGTACAGTGCTTTCACCACTGTTGCCTGGGCTCGAGCCCTGCTCAGGGACTGAGTCTTTACCATCCTCACAATGACAAGAACAACGGCCGAGCAGTGCCTGGCGGGAATCCTTTTAATGTCTCGGATCAATATATGTCTTGGCCCCTTAAAGAAGGGAGGGTAGTTTGACTGTATTTGCTCTGTCGGACAGTTCACCCTTCATGCGCCTCTGATTCCCAGTTCGAAAGATTCATAAAGTTGAGACTAGTGGATTTCTAAATTGTGTTTTGTTTCCATTCCAAGGGCCCGCAGTGATTGGGTGGTTTGGGAAGTTGAAAGATGTGAAAGAAACAGTGTATGGTACTACTTCAGCTTCCCCTCCTCTGATGAGCTGGGACACAGACTCCAATATTCTCGGTGATATTTACTGATTTGAGGCAGTGAAAGGATTCTAGTTCCTGCAGATCAGATTCAAACCTGATCAGGGCATCAGAACAGTGAGAAAGGTGAGGTTGGTAATTTAAAGACGTTGTAAATTGCGCTTCAGCCAGCTAAGAATGAACCTACAGTCACCTAATTCATACCCAGGCGCGTGATCTGTTGCACCGCTGGCTCTCTACATATCGAATGTTAACATGCTACAGAGTTGTGGTATTAGCAGGGGCACAAGTAGCAGTGGTAACATTTACAAGGTGAACAACCAATAAAGACATTCGCCGTCACTGCTTCATTCAATGGACCCTACATTGTGAAGCGGCGAATTTTACTGGAAAAGGAAACATATTTGTCCTCAGGTGCCTGCTTCGGTGCCAAATGTTTCTCTGCTGAAACTTTCCATCGTTTTACTACCAGTCACTCCATGCATTTTATGATCCACTGCAGTGAAATATATTCTTATGCTTTGAGTGATTGTCTCATCGAGCCAAGACCCTGAACAAATTCAGTGAGAAGCTTCTGGTCATTGATAGCCTGGCCCCTGAAATCAGACGAGTTCAACAATAACTTTAGTGGCGTTGCCATTACTGGAGACTACTCCATACTTATGGAGTAATGACGGATGGACAATTAAATTTCAGATTAAGATTGTGATTTCACAAGAATAGCAATTATTTTTTGCCAGTTTTACTTTTCCAAAATAAAGTCTGGGACATTCATTGTGGAGACATGGAAACAGTCTTATCCCACCCATTGCAGAGACATCTGTGTCACAAGAAGCCAGCTCTCCTAAAACCAGGGCCACCTCCCTTCGAGCCTTTCCACTTCTTGTCCGTTTCCAAGTATCTGATCGTGCCAGAGCCAAGATTCTACTTGTATTCCTGAACATTACATTGAATTCTGATTATTTCAATGTCTCAGATCAGGTAATCACACCGAGAGCATCAGAATCAATGTCCCCACGCCTTAAAGAAGGGAAAGGTGCCTTGAATTATTCTGCTCGATCAGAGAGGATGCATGTAATATATTCACAGAAAAGACCCTTTCCGATCATAATCTGAAATTGATTTCATAAAGACCTGCCTCCATGTTCTCCCAAACATTTAAAATAAAACACATGTCAAAGGCAATAAAGCCTCATACACGATTCAAACCTGTAACTTCTCGCACTGACGACATCCAGCTGAGGTGACAATCAGACCACGAGACCAACGACCCAGTATGATGAAACCCCACTTAACAATAAATGAGATGCCACTCAGGCAGTGATAGCGTCCCTACCTCAGATGTAGGAGACCAGAGTTCTAGTTCTAGCTGCCCCAGAGGTGTGTAATAACATATCTGAACATGTTGATGAGACAAAAATACTATTCCCAGTTGCTTCAAGCAGTGAAAGCAGCAAAGAGCATCCTCTCGTTCTGTGTCCCCGTTCCTGGGACGGTGCTATTTGTCCCTTCTGCTGGAGTAGACGGCAGGCAGTGCTGGGAGATGGTATGTGCTCTTCAGATCCCTCTCAAGTACTGGAAGAGGGATGGAGCAGAGCGGTGGAATCAGGCTTGTGCAGCAGGTAATAAATGACAATTTGGAACTTCCATCGAATGACATTTATCAGAGACAGACATAAGCTTGGAGAGCAGCTGAGAAAGAGAGAACACGAAACTGGAGATTAGTCCCTACAGCAAATTAAATTGGGATCTTTCTGTGCAGCCTGTTTGGTGTTCAGAATTCGTCTGCACACAACAGCCCTGCAAATAACATCTTGGCATCGCGGCAGTCTGTTCCTTTGCTGCATCCAGAGCAGGAGTTAATATCTGACACCAACAGTCCCAGACTAAGAGAATCTGAGCGAAACACTCACTCACTGAGAGACGTCTCCAACGGCCCTGAGTTGCGCGGCTGCAAACAGTACAACGCGGAAGGGAGGGTTAAAAATGAGCCAATGTTTCTCCCTCACCATATCCGTCTCAAAGGCAGGGAGTGTGACGTCATCAGCCCATGGCCATTCAGGCCATCGAGGCACGGCGACTCTAAATCGCTTGTATTTCTCTGAAGTATTGGTGATCACACCGTAATGCTCATAGAAACCCTACAGTGTAGAAACAGACCCTTTGTCCCAACAAGTCCACACAGCACCTCAAAGCATCCCACCCATCCCCATTCCTCCCACAACCCACCCATCGCCGAACACTACGTGCAATTTAGCCCGGCTAATCCACCTAACCTGCACATCTTTGGATTGCGGAAGGAAACCAGAGCACCCGCAGGAAGCGGGGAGAATGTGCAAACTCCGCATAGACAGTCTGCCGAGGGCAGAATTGAAGCCTGGTCTGTGGTGCTGCGAGGCAGCAGTGCTAACCACTGAACCACTAGGCCTTCTGATACTGTCCCCGACATGCTGATCCTCTTATCACTCACATCTGAAACGGCGTGCGGAATTACTGCCAGGAATGGAAAAAAACTGCACCTGATGTTTTTCAACTTCACCAGTTTATTCCCATCTCATATTAGAGATTTTACAATTCAGTTCAGAGCAGACGACAGAGAACAACAGAAGACCTTCACAAGCATGTCACTTCCCCCGTGTAAGCTTGGCCAGTGTATCAATATGAAGCATTTATTTCGGACGCATGAAGTTATGGGAAGCGGACAACTGATCAAAACATATAGTACGGGACAGAGCACCACATGCCTGTAGAAAATGGCAGAAAATGGTTCCGAATTTTCGATCTCTGGAGTAGGGGCTTTTTCGATAAGTATTCAGCTTTTCATCTGGTGTGTGGCATGTAACTTAAAGAATGATATAAAAAGATCTTAGCTGTTGTTATGTTATATCTGTTGCTTGGACATGTATTGCTTGTGTAAATATTACCTTCTAAGTTCCCACATTCTGTTGGTCGAGCTGTGGCTCTACTCAGAATCACAAAATCTGTCAAAACGCAGACGGAGGCCATGTAGCTTGCCTCAGCTGTGGGTGAGCCGGGTTTCCGCTATAAGTACATGAGTGTCTGTTTTAATATCATTCTCTTGCCTTCTCCCTGTAACTCTGCACATTGTGACTTTTAACAGAACCATCGAATTACGTTTTGTGTGGCATGAGTCTGCCTCTTTGTCCTAGTCAGACAGGGATTTACAGATCCACTTATTCGTTGTACAAAAACGTTCTTTGTCATGTCATTCTTACTTCTTTTCCTCATGACTGTAAACCTCTACCTAATCGGTCTCGATCTTTACAGGTATGTGAGCATTTTTACCCCCTTATTTCCTCTGTTCATACCCTTCACAACTTGGAAAGCTTTAATCAGACCAGTTTTCCGTTCTTCCTGACATTTTACTCAGACATAATTGAGCAATAATGCAGCGGACATATCATTCTGATGAAAGGTCTTGGCCCAAAAGGTAGACTCTGCTCGTCTGCTGCCTGACCTGCTGTGTTCCTCCAGCTCCATGCTGTAGCGATTCTGTCTCCAGCATCTGCAGTTCTTGCGATCTCTGAAATCATTCAGATTGCGTAGCAAACATCCCAAAACACTCTTTTTCGCTTTGAAAAAGAGCTTTTCTGTGCTGTGTTCACTGTAACGTTAGGCCAGCCTCATTTTGCGAAAAGCTGGTTGAGTCGTTTAGTGAAAGTAAGGAGAGGAAATCTGGACTCGGCTGGGATTTGAACCCTGGACCTCTCTCGTCAACGCAAAACAGGACCGGAAGCGAGAGTCAGACCTCTGGACCAACGAGCCAACGGGTAAACAGCTACTCGTTTCAGAGTGAAGTATATTCCACTTTGTTCGGGGAATTCGAAGCAGCAAAGAATTTCAAGAATATTTTCTTCTCAATCTGTCTCCCTGCTCCCGAGACGGTGCTCTCTGCTCCTTCTCCTGGCACCGGATTCTCTCTCTTGATGGATTATTAGACCATTTGTTTCCATCTGGATCACAGAAAGTTACGAAAGATTCGTGAAGCTGGAGATTCGGTTTCTGTTTTGTTTTCTTTCCGTGTTTCCACCTACCAACTGAATTTTTTTCCCAAAATCTCGGCGCAATCTTCAGGCTTCATCATGCCCTGGGCTGAGGGAATTCAGATTTGTGGAGATATTCAAAAGGTCGGGATTTTTCTGCTTAGAGCAAAGAAGATTAACTGGAGATAACAAGGTTTGGAGCTGGATGAA